>JBBPUI010000153.1:1029-33322 GCA_038094615.1 Heimioporus aff. retisporus | reverse complement strand
TGTGTTTACTCAGTCTTCTTGTAGACACATGCAGATCATCTTTGACATTGTCAGTCCACATCTTTTGACAAGAGAACGCTACTAATTATGCTCCTTGCCCTACAGAATTTGTAAGTACATTCAAACGGGTTCCTTTGAGACTAACGATACGACCCGGAGGATTTGAAGGCTCTTCTTGCAGTGTAAGCGTATGATATTCTACATCACTCTCAAGCTAACGGTAAATAGCTGTAGAAAAGATGTTCCCTGGCGACCGCGACAGATTATCGAGAATGTCTTTGATCGAAGGTGAGTTCCGTTACCCACCTTTGGGCTGGGGTTTTCACGATAGTTTTCAGAGGGCTTCCCGAAAAATGTACGCATGGCGTATCTAGCATGCATTGGTCGGTAACTTCTAGGTGTTGATCGGATTCTTGCTCAACGATCAATAGGAAGCCGGAAGGTGAACGGCGTCGCTGAAGTATGCATTTACATTTCAGCATTGTCTCAGCAGTCTTGACCCAGGGTTCCATAGTTGCACAGCGAGCTGGTGAGGACCACGATCCTGAGGGACTTTGTGGACTTCTTTGGTATCAGCAAGTGAGACTTCTTTCGTTTCTTTTGATTTCTCGCCTGATAAGTCATTCAAGATTCGGGAATGTTACCAATGGCAGTGGGTGTTCTCATAGATCCGGAAGATGTTCCATATGATGCTTTTCCACAGTCACTCCACGACGTTGGCTCGATCAAGTAGGTTTCAATGATGTAACACTGGATGGTATTCACGTCCGATCAGTGCAACCCAAGGCTCAGTGATCTCATCACCGATACACTCAAGATTCCCAAAGACGTATGGCTCAAGGATCTGACGAAACTCGAGGGGCTGTTGAAACATGTGGACGACGAAGATCTCCAAGCCGAATGGGCTTCCGTGAAGCAGGCTAACAAGGAGAGATTGGCACATTACGTCCAGACGACCTTGGGGTTGACGCTCAACACAAAGGCATTGTTTGACGTGCAGATAAAGGCGGGACGATGTGCCGTTGTGGTGATATGCGTTAACGTGAACTGGACAGAGGTTGCATGAGTACAAGGTACGTCGTAGCGCGGCAAGGCATCTGACCACGTAGTCACGGTGGTTGACACGGACCGTAGCGCCAAACCATGAACATTCTCGGTGTTATTCATGTGAGTCGTCTTGCATTCTTCGACTTCGTCAGGTCTTAGGCCTTCTTTCAGCGCTACCTAAAGCTGAAGGCGATGACACCAGAAGAAAGAAAGAAGGTCGTCCCGCGAAACGTGTTCTTTGCCGGAAAGGCTGCTCCAGGCTGTAAGTCCCATCCACTTCCCCTCGCCGCGCGCTGATCCTGATCCGCCCATCCCCAGACTACATCGCCAAGCTGGTATATCCCCTGCATCTCGTCCTGATCGTCCGAATTTCTGACCATCACCTCGTCTTGCAGACCATCCGGCTCATCGTCAACGTCGCGCGCGTGATCAACGTCGACCCGGACACGCGCGACTACCTCCGCGTGTTCTTCCTCCCCGATTACTCCGTCACCCTCGCCGAAGTGCTCATCCCGGCCTCGGACATCAGCCAGCACATCTCGACGGCCGGCACGGAGGCGTCCGGGACGTCCAACATGAAGTTTTGTCTGAACGGTGGACTGTTGGTCGGCACGGTCGACGGGGCGAACATCGAGATCGCGGAAGAGGTCGGTTCGAGCAACGTCTGTGCGTCTTTCTTTGTTTCTTTGTCATGTTCTTGTCGTGTCGTCGACGTGCGTATGCTGACCCCTCTCGCCCCTCACCAACAACAACAGTCTTCTTTGGCAACCTGACGCCCGACGTGGAAGAGCTGCGGTACCAGCACACGTACCACCCCGTGCCGGTGGAACAAGCCTCGCCCGCGCTCGCACAGGTCCTGGACGTGGTCTCGAGAGGCTTGTTTGGCGATCACCACGTATACGAACCGTACGTCCCGTCCCTTCGCTACCCCCCCTGGCTGCCTGTTGACGCACCTTTTTTTTGATAGTTTGCTGGACACCATTCGCCAAGGAGATTACTACCTCATCACAGACGATTTCGATTCATGTTCGTGTGTTTCCCGCACTCTACAAACCTGCGCGCACCTGACTGACGCTTTTTGAAAAACCAGACATCGAAGCGCTGCACATGGTCGATGAAGCGTACGCCGACCGCAAGGAGTGGATCAAGAAGAGCATCCGAACGACCGCCAAGGTACGTACAATATGGTTTTATCGCGCCGCGGAGGGGGAGGAGGGAAGGGTATCCGATCGATTGATCGTGACGCACACAGATGGGCAAGTTCAGCTCCGACCGCGCCATCCAAGACTACGCTCAAGAATACTGGAACATCGAAAGCACCAAGGTGGAGTGAAAGAAGGCGTCGGGACAAGAGTTTTGTATGATACGAGTACAACGAAAGGGATTAAGGCGACATCCTAGCCGTGTGGAACTGTGTTAGAATTATCAGACATAAGAGTCGAATGTACGAGAGAAAAACGCAAACGAGTGTGAAATGAGAAGAAAATGGAGGCATGAGCCCAAGGAGCGAGACGGAGACTGGTAAGTAAAAAGAAAAAAAAAGGAATAAGTGCAGCATAAGATGGTAAACCAAGATCTCCAGACAATATTACCAACAAAGATCACTACGTCACCCATAGGCGAAAAAAAAATCTCATGCTTCGGCAGGCGCAACTTCGTCGGAAATCGCGACTCCGGGCTCATCGGTTGCCGGGTCCGCTACGAGAGGGACGCTACCCTCGGTAAACGGTGGCACCGACGTGCTTGACAGCTCCTGTACGTCCTCTTGGTCGGCAGGCTCGTCGACGGTGACGGTGGCGACAGGTTCGGTTGCGTACGCCACTGCCGCCTCCGCTTCATCCCCAACGGCGACAGCCGCGGCTTCCCTGGCATCGATGTCAACAGTGCGATGTACGGTAGCTTCAACCGGCTCGCTTTCCTCGGTGGCAGCACCAACCGCATCTGGCTGTTCGGCCAAGGCTTCCGACGTTCGCTCCACGGCCGTCGTGACAGCGCTCTCTTGGGTGCTTTGCGTCAAAGACGGCTCCGGCACTGCCTGTTCATCCCAGTAGGCGTCGTCCGTCGCGAGGGGTGCTGCCTCTGGGTCGACAACGACCTTGTCTTCACCTTTGACGTCGTCCTCGGGGCTGGGCGTTTCATCCACCAGTGCGACGCCCGGGTTAGGCGCACCCGCATCCTGACAAGATGCCTCAACCTCCAGCTCGTCAGCAGGGTCGACCAAGGCCAACACGGACACGGCGCCGGCGGGAATGTCATCTTCGAGTACTTCCGCGGCTGCGATATTAGGGCCGCACGAACTAGAGGCTTCTTCAACCGCTTCTTCAGACGCTTGTTCCGCGGCGTGTTCGGCTCCGAGAGGGATGCCTTCCGGGTCATCGGCCGGGACGATCTCAGCGGAAGATGCTTCTATGGGAAAGGACGATTCTGCTTCCATGGCAGCCGGCGGCTCCGCAGTCGTGGCGTGAGGGACGGTGAGCGCATCAGCGGGGACCTGAAAAGCCTCGGCGCCCCCGTCAGCATCAACGCAAGACTCTTGGCCAGGAGTCTCCTCAACCAACGCCACCTGTTCAGGCGTGGGTGTAGGTATTTCCGCACGTTCGGAAACTTCCTTGACTTCTTCATCCCCATCCGCCACGGAGCTTGACTGTTCTGGTTCCAACTGAGCCCGCGACGCAGTGTCAATGGCCTTGTTCTGCTCATCTATTGGAGATAGCAGCGGAGGATGATTCATCTCGTGCTTATCGACTGATTCGGCTGCAGACGTCGCCATGTTTGGGGGTGTTTGTGAAAATGATTGCTTGTCCTCATGCGGATCTTCAGCTGTGGGTTCAGCACCAGCGTCATCGACGGCAGCGGCGACTGCAGAAAGCTTTTCCGCTGTGGATGGGACACTTTCGGGCACTGAATGTATAGTAACATTATCCGCGACTTCCCGGGAATCATCGGCGACATCGACCGCGTTGGTCGCCTCGGGTGAATGTCCAACTGCAGGTGACGCGCCAGCACTCGCTGGGACAGCGACCACCGGTTCAACAGCTCGGTGGATTTGTTCATCTTCAACGCCGCATGTTCGTGAATCCGCGTCCGCAACCACCGTGAAGTTATTTAGAAGTGGGTCGACTGCGGTGTCGACGCTTGAATTGACGGCTTGCTCAACAAGTGGACGTGGCAAGTCAAGAGTGCCATGGTCCCTGTCCCCAGATCGTGGGATAGGCTTGACTGAGGGTGCCTCCACCGTGTCATGAGCGGAGTCAGACCGCTGTTTGCACACAAGTCAAAACCAGGCCCGCGACTCCACGACAACGAATTCTCACCTCGTGGGCGTTTATTAGTTCTGCCAGTGGAACGGTAGCAATTGGCGTGGTGGAAATGTCATTCGCTTTGGAATGATCGGCAGTGCCAGCTGTCGTGTCAGTGGTGGTTACGACAGCGTTCTCATCGACATGCTGATCCACCTTGACGGGGGTTTCTTCCTCAACAAGGACCTCGCCAAGTTCTCCCGCAATTGGAGTCTTGGGGCCCGACTTCTTGAGGTCCAAGTCGGTAACTGATTTGCTGAAAGCGCTGAAACGTTTCCGAGCAGACGAGAATACCGAGTTGATACGGAATCCCGAGACGTCCGATTTGAAGGACGGCCGAGGAGAACGACCCCTACGACCCTCTGGAGAAGGATTGCGTGGAGAAGGCGGTTGCTCGTGGTTATACGCTTGTTCGATGACGAGCCAGCGGATGGACTGTTCGGCACTTGGTAATTCCTTGAGACCACAAACAACAAACGTGGGCAAAGCAGCAGAAACAGGATCGACGATGGCATCACTCCAAAAGTCAATAAAGGCCTCGTCGATCTGTACCATGTGAATAGAAGTGATCTTGGTCTCAAGGATGGATTGGTCTGGCTCAAGTTGCGACGATGGTAGCGCATCCGAAGGCTCGCGTTCCTCAAAGCGCCTGCGACTACGCGACTTTCCGTAACGACGACTAGACTTGGGAGACATTTGGGGCCGTGTGACCTCGATGTCATTGTCCGGGTTCAAAAGGGGGACCAGAGGTTGGGTAGATGGGGCGTCGCCAAACCCGCTGAGTGAAAACTGCGCCCAGTCGGTAGCCACAGCTGAAGTCGGCGAGGTAGGGGATGCCGGCGTAGACCCATTGTCTGCACTCGACAGAACACGGTCGAGGACCCTGGAAAGTGAAGAGGAACGTTTGCGAGAGATGGCTTTTGTGATAGGCGAAGCCAACAGTGTGGGGGATGTCAGATTGTCATCTGCAGGGATAGAGGACAACAGCTGGAGGGTTTCGTCGACAAAGATACGAGTAAACTGAAGTTCTTGGGGATCAGACGAGGTTGCCTCTCCAGAAGCAGTGGTCTTGAGGGTATGCCACAATGCTACGTGATCGTCCTCGGAGAGGCTTTCGACGGGAAGTTGGAATGCTTCCAGAAGAAGGTGAATCGGGTGTTGCTTTGGTCGTGCCGCATCGCGCACGAGTAGAGTTTCTACGCGGACACAAAGAGCATCGTATTGACGAGTAGAAAAGCGAGGTCGCGAGAGAAGCTCTTCCTTTGCGTCTGGGGAACCCTTGTTATATGGGTAGTGCTTGACGAGTTCCTGGAGCCGTGTGGGTAAACGGATCGTAAACGATTGCTCCCTGAAAAGAAATGAGCGAACGGATGAAAGGCCAACACTCTGGGGGCTGACCTCAGGCGGGCGAGAAATAGATGTTCCAAAATGCGACCGGCACGTTCCCATCGAGCATAGAAGCGGCTCCAGTCGTCAGCGTCCTCGGATCGGGTGGCCACGAGAAGCCAGATACCGAAGAACTTTGAGAGTTTGCTGCCAGAAATACTGTTTGTCTCTGCGTGGGACGCAAGAGAGGATATCAGGTCAAGGGTTCGAGTGAGGAGCTCGACGTGGGGAACAGGCAATTGGGGCAACAGTAGATCGGAAAAGGCACTGGGAGGGTATGACGCATTGCGTTCGGCATGGAAAAAGGTAGTGTACCAGTCCCACTCGGGGGATGATTTACCAAAACGGCCATTCTCGAGAGTGAGATGGCGAAGGCCCCAGCGAAGGACGGCAGCGACGTCATGGGGAGAGCGCGCATCATGGAGCTCGTCTTGAAAAGTAGAAGTGGGGGAAGGAGAAGTTGGAGAGAACGTGGTAGGTTGTTGTGGAGGATTTAAGGAATGGAGAAAAAGGGAAATGAGTTTACGCTGCACGTCAGGAGACGCAGAAAACCAATGAGGATGCATGATCCCGAGAGTCTCCAAGCCTGAATTGGCAAGGTGAGGGAAGAAAGTGGCAAGGAAGGAGACGACGTACCGCGTTCGGAGATGGCGTGTGCGCACGCCCGGATGAGCATGAGAGCTTCCAAAGGACTGAGACGCTTTGCGGCGATGATGGCGTCATCAAGAACCAGGTGGGAGTCAGGATCTGCATCAAAGACGGCTGCAAGCGCCCGGGAGTCGCCGTAATCCTTCGGGCCGGGGAGCTGGAGGGTGAGATGAGGGACCGCGACCTGGGACTTGTGGCTCTGAGACTTGTGGGCAGCACGGAATTTGGGCTTGAAAAAGGCGAACCCGGCGTCGCGCTCCTGGTCCTTGGCCGGGTGGAGTTCGGGGAAGGTCGCGAGAGAAGGCGAGATCGCCTCGTACTTTCCGTCTAGGAGCGTCGCGCTGTCCGGCACGTCGCGCGACGGACGAGGGACCTGCTTCGGGTCGTCATGCCTCTTGTAGCCGAAGACTTTGTTCAGAAACGAAGGCATGCGCGGTCAACGGCCAGGCTGTGAGATCAGGATCAGTGGGCATTTGGGCGCATATAGACACGTTGCACGCCGTACCGGACGATGAGCACGCCCAACCGAGGAACAAAAGGAGAAAAGGTAAAAAGTGGGTTCGAAACCACCGTGGGAAGCTTGCTCGCACTGAGCGGCCAGCTTCGTAGTGCTGCCCAAACCCGGCCGTCGCTGTCGACGGCGACGACGACGACGACGGGCTGGACGTTTGTGATAGACTTGACATGAATTGATTCATAGACGTCAGCACGCGGCGAGGCTGTGGGTGATGGCGACGGGCGCCTATTGTCATTGTCTCTCGCCACCGACGATGTCGTCCTACGATCAGAACCTGCTTGGCGATGCACCCAAGGCAACGCGCGCACAACTCCAAGTGAGCAGCGCGCACCGTCGAGCGCGACCCGCACACTGACCCGCCGCACAGGAAGGGTACAATGTCGACCTTCTCGAGCAGCCGCCCCGTCGCACACCGTCCATGCGCACCCCGCCCTTGCAGACGGCCCCGCCGGTGGTCGCTGTGCCCCTCATTGCGGAGAACAGCTCTGGAGAGAAGCTTACGCCCGCTGTGGTGCCAAAGCGGTCTTTTTGGCGCACCCGCAACGGCATCATTGCCATGACCATCATCGCACTCGTCATCGTCGGAGCGGTCGTCGGTGGAGCGGTCGGTGGAACGGTGAACAAGGGGAGCAACAACAGCGTGGTGACCACTACCTCACACTCCTCGACCACCACGTCTCCACCGACCACGTTCGTAGTCCCGATTGCCAGTGGCTCCGGGAATACAGAGGGTGTTGGCACCGGCTCTCGGACCTCGAGCTCGGGCACGCCTGGTGCGACGACGACCGCGAATAGCAATTCAGGCTGAGGGGGAGAACCACCGAGCGATACCACTTGTACATACGGTACACGCATTACGATACTCTAGCTTACCAAAACCAGCCCTTTGATTGCACCTCCTTCTCGTCCTTGACTTCCCCGTCCCGCCGCCGTCTGAGCGCCTCCAGCATGTCCGCAACGCCTTCGACATCCCCCACGCTCGCCCGTCCGCCATGCCAGTCGACTACCACCGGCCACTTGAGTGCGTTCGGATTCTGCGCCGCCAGCTCGGCAACCCCTATCGCACTCTCGGGCTGCGAGCTCGCCCCCGCACCGCTCGGATGCGCAGACAAGAACGTCGTGTACGACGGCGCCCCCTTACCGTTGGCGACGTACGACAGAATCGTCCGCAGCTGGTCCGGCGTCGGCGGCTTCGAATCGATCACCTCCAGGTTGAACTCGAGCGGCGCCCCGTCCGTCCTCGTCGGCGGGTACGGTGCAGACAGAGACGCCCGCAACATCCCGAGTGCCTTCACAGAGGGGGGCGACGCCGGGTTGTGACTGTGCGCGTCGTATCAGCACGGCCCCTCGGCGATAAACGGCTAGATACGAACAAAATGGATATCTGAGGCTGTATTTTATGTCACCCTCAACAAAAAGAAGGCTGTATGGGGTAACGACGTACTCACCAGTCGCCTCGAGAATGCGGAGAACATGTTCAATCGATTTGGTCATTTTTCGCAACCCGTCACCACTTCTTATTATAACTTTTTACGTAATCCTACTCCTCCTACTACTCTCCTCCTCCTCGTATGTATGTACCCTTGCACTATCCACCCACATATCTGCTCCACCTTGCTATTCCATGCCCCTTCCGTGTCGCTCCACCCCAAGCTCGGTTCCGCCTGTCCAATCGCACCTCTCTCTTCTCCAGGTGCGATCATCGGACACGACGCTTCCAAATCAGGCAGGTCTTGTATTTGCCATCACGCCAGAAGCCATCACAAAAAAGGTATGAACGTCTGAGGGTTCACCCGAACCTTGCTCGCGCGCGCAAACGAAGTGACCGATTGTGTAAACGCGATCGGAGATGATGATCCTTCCAAATTGCAATGGCATTGCCAGTGGGCCCCTGCTCCAACCTAACTCTACTGGCCCTGTCATCCCTTCTGCGCAGCCTACTCTTGTTTTCTGTCTTTTTTTTTTTTTTTTTTGGCGTGCTGCGCCATTTCAATTTTGCGGCCACGCGCAGCACGCCGTGTCGACGCTCCGCCTCAGCTGCATCCGTCCTTCGACGTGGCCACGTCCTTGGCATGCTCCCCGCCCACGGAAATACCCTTCTTCCGTGTTGGGGTCCCTAGCTTAACCCTGGCCAGGAGAGAGGGCGTGTCCAATGCGATCGGAATGAAAAAAAAAAAAAAAATAGTGACACCACCACCCTCCCCCCTTCTTTCCTACATGGGCTTCGCGACATCTCGGAATCTCAAAGAACGTCCCTTTGTGGGATTCACAGACGTTTCTCTCTCCCCCAGGCACGCTGATCACAGGGCCACGACGCATCCGCACCCTTGGGTTCTTCGGGAAAGAGCTCGCGGCTCGCGTCGTAGCCGTGACCAAAACGTGGCCACGGAAGAGGGGGGGAGGGGAAGGGAAGGGGGGGAAGGGAAGGGAAGGGAAACGAACGATCTGCGTGACGCCACCCACCACCCGCCCATGCGATGATACCGTACACGTCCCCTTCCGCCAATTCATCTCTTTGACATGGCATGTGGTTTCCATGTGTCCCTCCCTTGGCGAAGCGCCCCTCGGACCCTCTCCCCCCTCTCCCCCTTCCCCCCCTTCCACCGCCGGCAACGCTCCCGTTCAAAGTCCTTCATCCGGTGCACGTCCACCGAATTTATTTTTATTATTGATTGTTTTGTTATTATTTCATATTTTGATTGGGGCTGTCTGTCAGTGGCGACAAGGTAGTCCCGGCAAGTCGGAGATTGCTGCATGTGCCATGACACGGATCTCGTGCGCACGCGCGCGCGTAATGTAGTAAACCCACCCTCTGATAGGCGATCCCTTTTTTTTTTTTTCCTTCTTTTTCTTCCATTGTTTGATCGACCTTTGGGGCTCGGACGTCACACGCACGCACGCACACATCCTATCATGGATTTTTCGGTTCTGTCAAACGTGCGTGGAGCAGTGTGCGCGCCCCCCTGTTCTACCCGAAGACCACCACGCCCATTCCAGGCTAGGGATCTCGGCGTCAGAGAGAGAAAAGGAGCGAGAGAGCGCGCCACCCTCTGGTTGGCGCGGATAAGATGTTCTTCACGATGCCCGCAGCGGGTCGTTTCCCATCGCTAGGGTCCATGCGGGCTGTACATGCCACGAGCCACAACACCGACGGCCCGCAGATACCATGAACGTAAACGTCCCAAGTCCCGGATCGGTTTACCCGAATCCAACCAAGACGTTCTCTAGTAACAAGATCGTTTATTTTTATTGACTCTGCAGTGTATACAACGACGACGACAAAAAAAAAAGAAAAAGAAAAAAAACAGGCAGTTTTTGGTTACAGCAGAGTGTCCGGGACCGCGACATAAATTATAGGGTAGGTATGTATAGTAATGCTAACAGACAGGTATTTAAGTAAATAATTTCCAGCGATACAGAGCGGTCAAGTGAATGTTCCTAAACACTAGAGGGGGATTTGATACATTACTCGATGCGATGGACGAACGCGCGCGCGCGCATCATGCGCTAGTAAACACAAGGTTCGAGTCAAAGTAGCCGGTCGAATAACCGTTGTGCGCTTCTAACGGACTGTCATAATATGGCACTCTGCCAGAAGACACGACATCGTAGCCGATCGGCATCTGTGAGGAAGGGGGGAGGCAATGCGATTGCGAGCCGTCGCTGATCGACACGGGCGACACGGACGGGATGTCGGGGGAGCAAGCGAGGCTTGACGGGCTCGACGCACTCGAGCTCGCACGCGAGACGGATGCGTACGGGTGATACCCGCGGCCAGGCGGGGAATGACCTCGATCGTAACCTCTCAGGATCGAAGGTGTCATGCTCCTATGGCGCCTCACTGGACCAGCCACGCCACGGGTCATCACGGACCGATGGAGAGACACCTGATCAAACTCCGGTCGGCAAGACGACGCAGAGAGAGGAGTCATTATCGACCCTTTTCCAGAATCCTGCTGAGAGAGGTTCGTCCAGGTCATGTTCGACGCATCGATGGGCGGAAGGAACCCCAGATGGGGCAGGTCGCCATCAGGACTGGGCGTGGCGCTATCGACGACTGCGGAAACACTGTGAGAATAATATGGACCAAGATTGGGATTCGGGGTAACGGCACTCCAGTTCGGTCCCAAGGCCCCAGCCGCAGCAACCAGACCTTCTTCGTCCCCAGGTATGTCCTGGAGATGACCCTCCACCTCGACCTCGCATATGTCCATATTTGGCAAGCCGTTCGGGAACGGCAGCGAAGAAGAGAGCGCGAAGTCGCCCTCGTCGATGCCTTGACTTTCAGCATCGACGTCAGAACCTCCGAACTCCCCGGAGCTTTGGTCATCCCCATCAGTGCGGAAATGGATACGAAGGTGCTGATTGAGGTTGTCGGACCTTGAAAACCGCTTCATGCACCGGTCACATTGATATGGGCGTTCCATGGTGTGCGTACGAAGATGTCGCTTCAAGTGCTCCATACGCTTGAACAGCCGGCCACAACAGAAGAGGGGACAGACGAATGCCTTGGACGTAATGGGACTGTTGGACCCCGAAGAGTCAGTGCCGTGAGAGTATGATGGCAGAGTGGCGCTGTCAGGGTTGGGACAAATATAATTGTGCGATAGTCTGTGCGCCGGGTCGTCGGAGACAGGGTGCTCATATGAAGGCCATCCTCCACCGTCAACGGACGAATTGGATAAGCCTGGCGCGAGGTGACCCGGGTTTAAATCAGTGGGTGGCGTTGCAGGGACGACCTTCTGGTCACCCCTGGCTTGAGCTATAAACATATCGGCGGCAGAAGCATGGTCGCTGGTGCCATAACCGCTGCCAGAGTTGCGAGATCGGTGGGTTTCATCCGGACTGCTGCGGTTGATGCCCGAAAGATTGCTCGGCTGAAACTTGCTCACCGGTTTCTTGCGCCGCTGCTTGTAGGTGGGGGAACCCTCGAATAACGTGAACGGCATGAACGACAGGTTCGATCGTTGCGCGGAGGATAAGGTGGTGGTACCTGTGCCCTCGATACGGATCACGTTGGGCTGATTACACGCACCGACGTTGGTCGGTGGATATCCGTTGCTATCGTCCATGATCGCCGGGTCGTGCGGGAGGTGCATGCTAGAATCGCCATCCGCTTCCCTCCCAGAGATCATCTTTCCAAATTGTTCGTAGAGGCTGCGCTGAGGCTCGTACGTGAAGGACAAGGCTGGTTCACCGACGACGACGGTGGTAGGTTCAAGGCCCATCTTTTCCCGCTTTAAGTCACGCTCGAGCGCATCGAGGAAGAGGCGGTCATGGGGGACAGAGTACCTATCCATCACGGCATGAGACCAGATAAGGAGAACATGTGTCAACCCGCATACCAGTAGAACACTTTTTGCTTTTTCTGGGTGCGGATACACTGGTATTTGAACAACAGATCCAAGAAAGGAGACTGATGAACGTTGAACGGGCGCGGTCTGCCTTGTGGCAAAGTATGACGTACCTTGGGCTCTTCCAGGGTGGCGTCCAGACCGGGCTTGAGGTTTCGAAGGTCGCTAAAGACGCCCTCCTCGAACTTTTTCATGTTCCTGACGGGCCTCCCGAAAGCTTCAAATCGAAAGACCAAGGCACGAACGATGTCCGTTCCAGTGATGTGATAGATGCCGGACCAGAGAACACACGAGACATATTCGGACGAAGGGAGGAGGAAACGATTCATGCAGGGGTGGGAGGAGGTGTGGGCGACGGCGATGTGATCTGGAGAGGAATCGGTTGGGGAGCGGGAGGAACCTGACGAAGACCAGCGAGACGGCGCTGTGGCGAGGAAGTACTTGAGTCTATCGAGGTGGGCGACGTTCTCTTGCTCCTTGGGGGTGAGCGGCCTCGACAGTTCCTTGGTAGCCAGACCCATGGTAAACGAATGGAGAGGGGGGCGGATAGGGAGTGGCTCCTGTGCGGTAGGAAGGAGTAGTGCGTCGGGACGTCGTGTGATGATAGGCCCAGATATAAAGGTTGGATGAAGTGGACATTTCACTCCGCGAAGTCCATTCTTAGTTCCGCACTGACAAGAAAACGCGGGAGATCAGAACTGAGATCTCGAACCTTGCGCTTGCTGATAGCCGTGCTGTGCACGGCCTCAATAGTGATATTCAATTTGCCATTCGGCTGGCCACGCTGCTGAGCTATCGGCGCTCAAGGCTTTCTCCGGGCAGTTCTCCGGCTCCGATGATGCAAACAAGGTTAGTACCTACCTGTAATGTGGTAGTGCATACCGTAGGATCCCGCGAAGGTTAACCCTGAGTGCAGTTGGCTCAGGCAGTCCAGGGTGGGCGAGTGGTGCCATATCAAGGGCAAGGCAGAGGCATGAGGCCGGGTGAACTGTGATGTGATGCACATGGCACACATCAAGGATCCTGGTCGAAATGTCGAACGCTGAGAGACAGGTCGATCACGCAGAGACGCATCGCCGATCTTTGGCGTGCGTAACCAAGTCTTTCCAGAATCTACTCCCGAAAGGACACGGGGGGGCCAGGTACGAGCAGGGAGCGACCTCGTGGTTGCGGTCAACTGGTCACAGTCGAGACTCTGCGATGCCCGGATTCCCGATCTTGGCGGGATGACTAATCATCTGTACCTAAGAATGGGCGGGGAGGCCACACAAGCGCTCGCACGTGGCGACAATTATTTAGCTCACCCGAACATGTCTAGTTGTGACCTCCGTTGGTTGCCACTTGGCTAGGTCCACGGATGTCAGTCCTGCGTGTCGCCAAGTGCAACATGCCAAATTCATCGTCATGGGAGTTACAGCGTCCGTGTCTTCCTCTGAACATCCGAAAAGTAGTCGAGTTTGTTTGGCTGTGCCAGGTATACATACCTCAATTTGGCACGCACGATCGCCACCCGATCAGGGTTGGCCTTGCGATCATCGCGTAGACGTCGAAAACGTGTCAGCTACACTAGTTCAGCCCCAAGGGGCTACCTTCTCGACACCGTTGCGTACGCCATCTGCGGAGAATCCAAATGTACGTTATTTCCTGACGACTGTCCACCTGCCATATGGCCACGATCAATGTACACCGAGGAATTTCAGGGTCCCTGCGCTTAAACCGATTCCTGATTCCTTCCGACTTACCCTCCCAGAGTCCGCGAACCCACCCATGGTCGTAATCTTCCTCGCTCTCTACGTGAGCTGCCCATCCCAAATATAGCCCACAAACTTGTTAAGCATCCATCTGAGTTCAGAGCCCCCTCCCCTCCCACCGCCTCTTATCGCCGACAGTTCATCATCTCTGCATATCACCCCATCAGCTTCCACCGCCAGAATCATCTCTGTCGCAAGCGAAACCGTAATATTCTCCTCACGTGCTATTTGACTTGTCGTTTGGGCACCTGATATGGCTAGGTAGCTCGAGAGCCGTGCCGCGAAGGCTGCGTGGGTATATGGCGGTGTATGAAGCACCTGCAACCCCGATTTAAATGTCCTGCTGCGAATTGGCGGCGAGGTGTGGGTAGGCAGCTGTTGCAGTACCTGTAAAAACGTTGACGGTGGAATAAGCGCTAATGAGTCGGATAAGAAGTCCACCCTTGATGCAATACGCACATTAAACTCACCTACACCCCTGGCACGATTCCACCCACCCCAAACCTCATCCAGACCTATCAGCCCACGTTCCCTCATAATTCCCCCCGTCTTCCGTTCTGGGTCCACTGACCCCTGGAGCACCTGCGAGAGTTCGCGTGCCAGTTCCTCCATCCATGTTCTCTCGTCCTGTATCATGTCCACCGTGACCGGCGCATTAGACAGTTGCAAACCTAGCTGGGCCAGTGAAGACCGTATGAATTTTGCCTCCTCTGGCTCGGACGACGGTGGTAATGGAGTCGTCGTGAATAATGATGAGGACGACGTTGCCGAGCCCACAGCAGGCGTCCACGTAGGTGGAGTGCTGGAGGGGCGTGAGGTAGAGCCATCACTTGACGCGCCGAGTCTCTCATTCAGTTCGGCTGCGAGATGAACAAGGTCTTGCGCCTTCACCATCAGGGCCTCGAGATCTTTGAAGGCGTCCGATAGCTCTATTTCCGTGCTCTGGGCCGACGACTCAACGTTGTGCAAGATGCCATCTATGAGCTCCTTCAACATCCCCGTAACAAAGACGAGAAAGGAATCTACCGATGCCTGATCGTCGCAGAGGTCCTGGCGTCGAGTTCCCCTCAGGAGAGACAGTGCCGAGACTCAACGTTCCACTTCTTTGCCCTTTTCCAATTTGCCGCCCCTGGATGAAAATTTAGCGGTGGATCTCTTGATCCGTGTTGCTGGACCAACCTCCCATGCCTTTGCCTTCAGTGCACGTCTTAGAGTCGAATAGAATGGCTTGTCCCCGCCTTTACGGAAACTTAGTTTAACGAGAGGATTAGCGGGGTCCGAGATATCATCCTCAACAGGCGGGGACACGGGTCGAGACACGGGCGCAGATTTGCTGCTGGCGCCATGATTTCCTGGACCATGCGGTAATGGAGTGGAACAGATCTCACAGTTCCGAAGGGAAGGGTGGTTGAGAAACGTACATGCCGTGCATGCGATTGGCGGTACCTCGCTAGTTGCCGGAGGAGTAGAAGATCTAGGGAGTGCTGAAAAGGCGGTGGGGAGGGATGTAGACGTCGTGGAATGGAACGTTGACAGGGTCAATGCATTAGGCGGAGTGGAACACGACAACGCGTTTCTGGGCACTCCACAAAGGGCACATATCCGTGCGGCGGCCGGACTGAGTCCGGGAGGATTTCGGTGGCTACATACATCGCAAACCCAGCTTTCCAGATCATCAATCGTTCCAGCCTGGACGCCTGATGGGGGAACGAATGCGGAATCGAGGTATAGTGTAATTTTCGCCGAGGACATGAATAATCCTGCATAGTAATCGGTCCGTGTAATGTGAATAAGATCCAGGCAGAATGAATGGGAGATTGGTTGAAGCGAATTTACGAAGAAAAGCCGGTGCGACGAGATGTGCAGGGTGCCGGATTGATGATCGACGGCTTTCTGGAGACTGTGAATTTAGTGTTGGAATAAATGGGGTGGAAATCAATGGCGCGTAGCGGTGGAGATCACTGGCGGAGAAAGGAAGAGAGAGCACGCACCCGTCATAGATCCCAACGGCATCCTGGGATGCAAGAAGGAGCTCATCGCTGTAGAGAAGTGCCGGGATTGGAATAGTTCCGTCTACAGGGGCAGTAAAACGTCGCAAAGCCATGGCCGATCAGGTGTGAAAACCGTGCGCAGATCGCGTCAGAGATTATCGTGGAGCACCAGGTGGCAATTCTGAATTCCGCCGAATGGGACTGGTTGATTCTCATTGGCGGGGTGAACTAATATGCCAAGGGGAACAAGACATCCCACGTACAAGAAATATTTCCAGCCGGAACCGCAGGTCTGTTCGCCTCAGGTGAGCTTCGGGTGCAGTGCAGTATGTGTTGGGTGAGACGCGAAGGAGGTGCCTTCAGTCCGCAGCTGTCATGGCAAAGTGGCGAACCCCGGACACCACTAACAAGGCTCGCATAACATGGCAACAACAAGCTAGCAACCTTGTTCTATACTGGTCCACTCGACACTAAATCATCAAGGTACAGAATGCGCTTGTCCGAGGTGCTGTAAATCATCACGGAGGACAGCCATGCTAGCTATCAATACATCACGGACAGCAGTCTCGCGTAAATGATGGTGATCATCGACAAAGTTGAAACAATGACGCCAGCTGGATTTACGTGAATCAGCCGCAATCAAAAAGAAAAGCTCTCGTGGCAGCGAGCGAATTTACATAGCATGTCTGGGAAGCGAGCGCACAGGACCGCTACTTCTTTTTCTTGGGTTTTTTCTTCTTTACACCACCAGCGACTGTGCCAGTCTGCGCAACAGGCGCGGGGGATGCTGCTCGCTGCTGACCCGAATCTCCGCTGGCAAGAGGCACCCGCGGAGCTGTGGATGGCGGCGGATCTGGACGTCTGTTCTGCATCTTCTGCATGAGAGAGAGATTGAGGGACTCGAAACGGTTGAGAAATATGGACGAGTATGTTTTGAACTTGATACACTGGATAAAACGTTGTGTTTTACCCGCCCGAGCGAACAGATCGATCGCCTACCGTCGTGTCATCCGTGATCTTGAGCACCAGCTTTCCCTCTGACGACTTCCATTTCACAGAGTACCGCGTCTAGGCAGACCAGTCCAGCTGAGCAGGAGACCATCGAACACGACACCGACCTTGTTCGGCGACTTGACATACAAGTCTTCTGCCGCCTCTTGGTACTCCTGCCAGGTCGCGATGTATACCATGACATCCTCTCGGTCACATCGCGTGACATACAGTCACATATACTGGCCTCGTCACGTGCCACGGCTATGCGATCCGAGCGAGGCCGATGGCAGACCGAACAAGCTTTCATTTGTTCTTGTACGTTCAATACCATGACTACTCATCAGCCCAAACGTGAGCCTTTCCTTCTTGTCGGATCACCTGTCTGACTATCGTCCACCAGCGCTTCCCTTTATTGCTAACTTCGCTGCGGGCGCTATTGCTGGTGTGTCCGAGATCCTGACGTTTTACCCTCTCGGTGAGTGCAGCGCACATCCGTCGTTCTTTGCTTTAACTTGATCCGCTTTGCTAGATGTCGTACGTTTTGGTCCTCCTCCTCGTGGAGTCTGCGATTTACACCGGAAACATGTGATTTTAGGTCAAAACGCGAATGCAGTTAGAGACCGGAAAGGCCAAGCACGGCATGGTTGGCACTTTTGCTTCCATCTTACGCGAAGAAGGGTAAGCTATGCATCAAGCCACCTTGGCCGAGACTGAGCGACAAGTTCAGTGTCGGTAGGTTGTATCGAGGTATGCCGGTCTTGTGTTCTTCGGCCGACATTCACTGCATTGCCGTCAGGCTTGGTCCCACCACTGCTTTTAGAAGCGCCAAAGCGTGCGGTCAAGTTGTACGTATTATCACCCTGAGTTCTTTATCCCCACCGATCACCCCCCCTAGCGCCGCAAACGACTTTTGGGGCAAAGCCTTTATGGGGCTGACTGGTGAAAGCAAAATGACACAGCAGTTATCTATTCTCACCGGCTGTAGCGCTGGCGCTACCGAGTCCTTTGTTGTCGTTCCGTTTGAGCTCGTGAAAATCAAGTAAACAAGCCGGGGTTCTTCCATTCCGTAGTGTCGTCTGCTCACCGCTCACACAGGCTACAAGACAAAACAAGCACCTTTGCAGGGCCAATTGATGTTGTCAAACAAATAGTCAGAAAGGAGGGCATTCTTGGCCTTTACGCTGGAATGGAGGCAACATTCTGGAGGTGGGATGCTTACCGACTCTCGAGATGCCATTGTTTGATCGTTCCCTTGATAGGCACTTTTGGTGGAACGGTGGATACTTTGGGTGCATCTATCAGGTGCGTAGCCTGATGCCCAAGGCAGAGGTGAGCCCGTTCCTTTTATCCGTGAACGTTCGGTGGAAAGGAAATGGCAGACTCCTCAAGGGCAACTATTCAATAACTTCGTCTCTGGATCTGTGGGTGGTTTCGTTGGTACAGCCCTAAATACCCCATTCGACGTACGTTGCACGTACCAATCGATTAAACAGTTGAATCAATTATTCGTTTCTCAGGTGGTCAAGTCACGCATTCAAGGGGCCAGCAAGCTTCCCGGAGTAATACCGAAATACAACTGGACATACCCCGCGTACGCTCCCATGTCGGTCTGAAATCTATTATTTGAACACCCCCGATTTAGACTTCTTACGATCATGCGAGAAGAAGGACCGGCAGCACTTTACAAGGGTTTTGTGCCGAAGGTGCTTCGGCTTGCCCCTGGTGGTGGCGTGTTGCTCCTAGTGGTTGAATTCACGCTCGGTGTCTTTAGGAAGGGTACGTCCGATTGCTTTCCATTCACCCACAATCACCAAATGATCTATACAGCCTTGGGTCCACCATACATATGAAATGTACCCTTGAGTAAATACCTACAGATATCAATTTGAACCATGATAGAATCTTTTGTGAAGTCTGATGTGTTTGCACAGCCACGCGACAGTATATTTAGGGGCTGACCTCGCAACAGAGTGTTTTCCTTCGTCCATCAAGATGTCGACCATGAACCGCCTACCGTTCGTGCCCGCTGCACGGGGCGACAAACGCTCTCCTTGTCCTGCGCTCAACGCACTGGCAAACCACGGTTACCTGTAAGTACCGTCGTCCACAATTCGTGCTGAGCACAATTTAGTGTCCCATAGCCCCCACGACGGAAGGAACATCGGCTTCTGGGAACTCATACAGGCCGTCCGCTCAGTCTACAACCTGTCGTTTCCCCTCGCGGCTCTGCTAGCACTGGTCGGTATCCTTCTCTGCGGGCATGCCCTCCGGCTCGACCTCGACAAGCTTGCGATGCACAACCGGATCGAGCACGACGCGTCCCTCGTTCACGGGGACGCCATGGCTGGCCACGCCGAAGCCCCCATTCCCGTAGACCCCGGGCTCCTCGATTCCTTTCTGTCGCACGCGCACGAGCGGGAGGGATTGAACCTCGAGGCGTTTGCACAGCTGCGGGTGGACAGAGAAGCGAGGCTGACATCACCGCTGGACCATCTCCACTCCGAGATCGGCACGGGCGAGGCGGCGCTGTGCTGGCTGATTCTCAAGAAGGAGAACGGCCACGTGCCGCCGTCGAGGCTCGAGCAATGGTACGGCGAAGAGCGCATACCGGACGAGTGGGCTCCGCCTTCGAAGAGCGTGGGGTTGTTGGACGCACATCAGACGGCGAGTGTGGTGGCGAGCAAGATGGAAGAGATTAGGCGTTTGTAGACACGGCCGAAAGCTGCGGTGCTTGTGTGTAATTCCTGTATGTACTCAATGTGCATTGGCTATCTTTAGTACGTACCAGGCCGGCCGCGCAGTTGGTCTGCGCAACGCGCCGCAGTGGTCCGTAGGAGTTGGCAACCGCAGCCTAGGCCCCAAGGCGGTTCCCCGCAATGCTGATAAGGAGCTTGTCAGCTTGGCCCCTAAAAGACATAGTATCACTCCCTCACACCAGCCATAAGCATATATCATGGTGGGTCCGACATCGCTGTTTCCCCCCCGCTTGCTAATGCCTGATCTGACCCCAAGTCGTCCGGCGTCGAACCCACAGACGAGTGCATCACCACTTACCAGGAGCTCAAGCTGGGCAAGAAATTCAAATACATCCTCTTTGGCCTCAACGAGGCCAACACCCAGATCGTCGTCCACAAAACCTCTCACGAGACTGACTACGACGCCTTTTTGAGCGACCTGCCGCGCGACCAGTGTCGTTGGGCCATCTACGATTTCGAGTTCGACAAGGGAGATAACGGCAAGCGGAACAAGATCGGCTTGTTGTCGTGGTACGTGGACGTTCGCCTTCTTTTTTTCCCAAGGAAAACGCCCGCTGAAAGACGTGTCTGCCACGTCAGGTCCCCCGACGATGCCACGGTCAAGGAAAAAATGGTGTTCGCCTCCTCCCGAGAGGCTCTCAGGCAGAAGCTGGATGGCATCGCCTTTGAAGTTCAGGGCACAGATCTCTCCGAGATCAACCATCGCGCTGGTGCGTTACCACTACCAAGAGACGATGGCTGCCATGCGCTGATACCTTGTTGCTGATTGTTCGAATCCCTTGCTGATCGCCGTAGTGCTCGACAAGGCCCTGACGTCTACTCATTGATGCCGTCTATGGCTCACTTGAGTTGATCTCACCATCGCTTCGCTCATCTCAGTAATTTGATGCAGTGCACGGGACTTGCCTTTGAAGATCACAGCGATAGCTCCTTCGGATCTCAGAAAAGTCGGCGTTGGGAGTACAAGGAGCATGTGTACGGAGCTTTTCCTCTTCCCTGTTTGATAGAAAATGCAAATCATTTCACATGTCATCAGAGCGCACCCTTATGTGAGGTAGCAAATCGGTACGGCGTCACATGTCACCTGTCATTCAGAAGAAAAGTGCCCTCCTAATTTTGTGTGCCGGTCCCGCCCGCATTTCTGATAGCATTCATATTACCGACGATCGTGGGGCCCTATGTTACCTTCTTTTTATCTATAGATCGAGCGGGGATCAAAGTGTCCCCCATAAGATACTCGCCTGTTGCGCAAATGCCAGCAGACCACACCAACAAGAGAGAAGTGATGCAGAAGAAGCTGATGGATTGCCCTATCTCCAGCCAGGAGCCTGCCACGAACGTCGGTCAACAAACACGGGAGTGGTGCCGGCATTTCTCACCGGTATCAGTCACGTTCAAAAAGAATGCCATCGTCATTCCTAGCAACACAAAAGCAATTAAGCAGCAGTGGCGGATTAAACGGTATCCCTACCATCAGTCAAGGTTAACGCCACAAGGAATAGGGAAAATGGTGGCAAGCCTAAGTGGGCGTTCAGCGTCGCGAAAGTTGCTGATAAGATCACATATGGCACGATGATCTTGAATATCTGCATGGAGCGTTTGGCAATAGTATGGGACCAAATTGAAAGCACCGACCAGTAAGGCCGCCATCAAGAATGGACTGAATACAGGCACAAGGCGGTATACGGGTTCCAGATAGAAAGATCTAAATGGGATATATAAGATTATGCCAAGTGGAGATACAACCTAGAAGAACTCACGATATAGATGCAACGCTGGAAGTAAGGCAAGTCAACACAGGAAGAAACATTTCACCGATTGAACATACTTTCCAGTCCCAAAGAAGGCGACCTGCACGAAGAACAAGAAAAACAGGGCTATCCGTACGTCATCCATCTGAAAGCGATAACCGTCCGACTGAATCCTCCTGGATGATCCGTTTGCGTTTAATCGTCCACGGACAGCTACCTCTACATCTATCCACAAGAGCAAATTGTACGTGAAAGCCGAGTAGAAGAGACCCTCAATAGAAATAGAAAGCACGACGAAACACGCTGAAAATGCCAGGAACAAGGTCATAATTTTGGATCTCGGGGAGGAATGTTGCACTCGAGACAGGAATGGGTAAAGTGAAGACACCACTGATGAAATGGGTGTAAGTCACAAACACCGGAATTGTGATCATGAATCGTGTATATACCTAGCATTGACCATGCGGCAACCTGATTTTGAAGAGGCAAACCATTCTTGGCTTGCAAGCTGACGACCGAACTAGCGGTGACTGCCATAGTGCCAACGATAAGGCCGATCTCCCGCATGTCAATCCAAAGTAAACGATGTGAGGATTTTTATCCTACCTGGAAAAGGGCTGATATTCTTCTGTTCTTAGAACCTAGGACCGAATCTGGCGACTGAATGTATATAACACCTGCAGAGGACATCACGATGCCGCCCAATAGGCTAGAAACTCTCAGCACCAGGTAAATAAAGTCCTTGTAACTTACATGGTCGAAAGGTTTTCTTTCTTATCGACTGGGAGAACAGGGAAGATAGCGGTAACTAGGCAACTAAGGGCCCATTGTAGGGCAAGCCTCCTGTTTTTCGAGAGCGTCCAGGTTGGCCATGCATAATATGGCCATACAATTCCAATGATGACAAAACCGGCACTCCATACAATGCGATAGGTGTATGCAACCTAAAAATGTTAGCTCGTGAAACTTTGCTTCAAGGCGAGGTGCACATACTACCATGCTTTGAAGCGAGGCAACCACAAGTATTCCGTAAATGCAAAGCAGGCGGGAGGAAATAGAGGATTGGGATATAGCCTTGAGTAGCGCCGGTAGGCCTCGCAGGAAAAACTCCCTCCAAAAATAGCACGGGAAACCGACATAAAGGTAGAACGTCCACGGGGAGCTCTGTATCCAGAAAACTAGCACAGAAACAAAGAATATTAAAAGGGTGAGCACGTCAACAAGTCTGCTCTGAGTAACCACCAGTGTGGTATCGGTCGAAGGAAACAGGGAAATAGAGGTGTATGCAGCCCAACCAATATACGCAAGAATGACAATAGAGCGAATTAGAAGACGATCGTAGCTGAAGATCTGTCAGAAGAGAACAACGAGATGCAAACTGAGCTGACGTTTCTAGGTAACGCAAGCCTTCTAAACAGATGTTGATTAGCTGTGCGGAACGCCGACGGGTCTCGTTCCATTTTCCGCTCTGAAGTGATTGTTCGATGGACGCGAGCTTGAGAATACGGGTTGGCAGCCCGGAATCGGCCACGTTTTCAAGCGGACCAAATGGTTTATAGAACAAGATATTTGCTTGCTTGAGTTCTTAAAGACCTGAGAATCTGAGCCCGAGGAATGGTAGATGAGATAACTTACCATGTTTGATGCGATAGTGATCTAGTAAAACCTGTGCATTAACCAACGCTGCGCGAGCAAGGGCTTCTTCTCCTCTATGGGGGTTCAGGAAACCGGGTCGCGTATGGTCCACATCGGGAAGTACACCAACTGAGTTCACTGGCCAATTTACGCCAATGAGCGATGCCATTAAGGGAGCGATATCCGCTTGAGAAACGTCTCTGCGCAGTACGTGGTCCAATTTCCAAGTCTGCGAGAAGTCGTCATGCGAGGAGGGCTTAGAGTCGGGCAGTGGTCCTCTGATCCCTTTTCCCCACGCAACAAGTGGTGTTCGGGTATTATCTGGGTCTAAGCAGGCGATGAAAGCCAAACTTGAGAGAGCGAAAAAAGAGTCTCACCGCCATCTCCGTGATTACCTATCTTAGACATACCGTGATCAGCGGTAAATATAAAACTTGTTTCCTCGTCCCCGTAGAAATCTAAGAAAAGTTGTTCTGTTTCACGAACGATATTATCTACGACTCGAATGTTATTCATATATTCCTGTTGTTTGCTTAAGAGTAGCAAAACGCAGCAAGATCACTGAATTTACCTTGGAATGGGGACGATATGAGTGTCCGGTGGTATCCAATCCCAGTAGATGCAGAAAGAATATTACTTTGTCTTCGCGCAGATTTGAATTAAGTATAGCGTCATATGAAGCGTTTTGGAATAATATATGAAGTTGATCTAGCACCCAGGTGTCGAGAGCGGTCGCATCTAGAGATGTGTTTAGGGTCGTAATCAAGATTCTCTGGACCACAACAACCCTTTGTAAAGTCTTCCGCTTCTTCATCATAGCACCATGAACGGACTTTGCCGAGGGTAGCACCTTTGGCAAACATTGGCAGAATATCGGGAGACCCGAACGAAAAAGTGTGGCTTGACTGGTTGAATACTGAATCAAAGTCCACCTGTACGGTCATGGTCAGCAGAGTGCGTGTCCATCACATGAATTTCTTACCGGATTCGTTTTCCAGCCCTTCGAATTGACATGTTGAGTCATTCAAAAAACGTGAGATCACACCATGTCTGACCTTTGTAACTGCCGAGACGTCCTCATACATGCCCCCTACGCAAACGAACGTGAAAGCCGAAGGTAAACGTGGCACGAGAAAGGACACACCAATGATGGCAACATGTCCTGGGCGGCTCTCGGTAGGTACTCTTGTATGGGATACCCCAAAAGCGCCGCGTTTCTCTGCAATGGACCTAAGGTATGGGGCTACTACCTCTATGGTAGAATCGAACGAAGAAAACGCGTTTGGCGTGAACAAAAGATCTGCCCGAAGACCGTCGCCTGTTCTAGCATGTTAAAGTGACACGAGGCGTAGTATGGTATGGAAAGCGGCGCCATACCCACGATGAGTACCAAACGCTTGGACTCTCCAGTGCTTGAGCCATAGCGAGTCATTCCATGGACGACGGGACTTCTGAAGTAGCAGTCGAAGACGGACGCGATGAAGACAATGTGGAATACGATTCCGAGGACGAGTAGCTTGACGACACGACGACTGGATTCGAACATTTAGCGTGCGGCACCGCAACACCGTGACGGTCGACGGAGAGCAAGGTTGATGTGTATGACTAAGGATGGTTGACTAAGCCATCCTTGGGCAAGCTCTAGCGTGTAACTCAATCCAGACAGCCATGATGGGGTAGTTTTATTCCGTTCTCAGTCGGAATCATGCAAGAGGTGATCCGAGTTGCAGAGTAAATTTTACTATGGCTCGAAGGGCTCAATATTGATGGAAAATTGAACAATCCCACAGCAGATGCCCCGCCCTGAGGCCTGGGACTCGGCGGCTGAGAATTTGTCAAACCTGTCTTAACCCAAACACTCACACAGCAAGGTTGACTCTGAAGCTGGTCGTTATCCACATCACCAGTCTTGCGATGCGTCTGCGGCGCCCCATTAACCTATCAATGCTTTCTGAGGGTAGTCATGGTACCTACTCGCTCACCACGTCCATAATTGAGACGGTTCCGGTAAACGGCGATACTCCGAGTCTATCCTCACGGACCCCATGCCTAGGTATGTACTTTTCTCCAGTGCCCAATCAGAGCCCGGGAATGCAGTGTCAAATTTTCCCGTCCTCAAGTTCATATAACAGATTCAATCGATGCAGTCTCTTCTTGCTGATTGCTCCGGCCATGTGCTGATAATGCAGTCGCGCCGACCTTACGTTCCCGTCTAAAAACGCCCACTCCGACTCCGAGACGCTCCCAGGCTCATCCCGCCATATAACCGTCTTTTTCCAACTTGGTCTTTATTCTTTCTCACTTATTGTCGAAGCCGGCCAGTCTAGATCGAATCTGGTGCGACCTGGTAAACCACCGTCAGCAAACCTCGGCGCTTGTCCACGTAATCTTAACCTCTCCTCCCGCCATGACTTCGATTCCTGCCTCTTCTCTACAAATTCGTCCCCGAGTGCCCCCCGAAGTGTGGCTTAGGATCTTCTTCCTCGCTACTCACCTTGACGGTCTCTTGCACGACGACAATTCGGTTGCATCGGAATTGCCCCGTGCACTCGTTAAACAGCACGAGTTACGATGCCTGAAAAATTCCTTATGCACAAAGCGCAGCATAGCTCTTGTTTGCAGAACTTGGAACGAGCTCTCTTTGGAATTCCTCTATCAATCTATCCTTGTTACCAAAGCGGATAATTTATTTTCCCTCCACGATTCACTGCAGAGACACGCCTTGACTGCTCAAGGCAAGAGTCGGCTTGGCTGGTGGACAAGGCGTCTGGACGTCCTTATCGAAGATCAACGCTGCGAAGCTGCAGACTATGGCATGCTCGCTGCAGTCCTACGCCAACTTCCTAATCTTTCCATCATTACGCTTTCTATGCCCATGTTGCCTTTCAACGACTGCTGGCTGCGCTTACTACCGACACCTGTTGTTGTGTCTCTAGTCGAGACATGTGGGGCGTCGCTCCAAGTATTTGACTGTTCTGAATCGATTCTCCGACCATGCAGGCAAGCAGGCACACGTTATATACTTCGTTGCTGATAACTAACAATGTTACTCTAGAGAAGATTTGATGATGCTACTCGCCGCATCTCCAAACTTGAGGGTACTTCGATGCCCAATTTGTTCTCCTACACCTGCCGACAGGGCTTCCAGAAATCGCCTTGACGTTCCTGTCATGTCAAAACTAGAATCCATAACCCTAATGTCTGTCTTTCTGCGAGATTATCTTCCCCGAGACAAAGATGCAAACCACCTTCCTGCACTCCGTCAACTCACCTACGACTGCATCCCTCCACCGTTCTTCGATCACGCATGGAAGAACTTCGTGAAGCTAACTTGCATTAATCTCACCTCTGTCACTCTTGACTTTTGTCTTCCTGGTGACTCGTTACAGAATGAATTGGATTTACTCGCCGAATGTTGTATGGTTCTCGACAAGCTTGTCATTTACCTTCGCTCCTGGCTCGAGCTCAAACCACACCTCATTCTTCCGCCAGTTTCCTATCTCGGCCTACATTCCAAGGCTCCAAATGGACCGCCTCTCCACTGTCAAGCCTTAATTTCTGCTCTCGTGACCTTGACCGCCCCGAAGTTGAGGACCGTTCGGCTACTGCATGCTAATGCGGCGGAGGAGTTGCGCGAACACCGATCTTTATGTGCTGCAGAGGATCGTGCTTACTTGATTTCGCGCAGTTTTTTATTGGAGGATTCCGAAGGCCATGTTCTATTTTCCTGAAGGAATGCACCCTGTGAGGAACAGGTAGGGATGATATTATTATTAGATCTTTCACACTTTGTTTTGTGTAATTTCCCAATGGAACCGGCACAATCCAAATGGATCAGGACCGGGTTGGAGCCAAGGTAAGGGACATGCCACGATGTCCTTCAAGATATGGGCAAATGAACCTGACCAATGAATCAAGGCCGGTAAATTTGCGGTGTGTGCATCGTGGCCTGTGCATTCGCGTTGGTTCTCATTTGTCTTGTCATGTGTCCAAGCCTCCGTGCGTGCATCCGAGTTTTTGGGACAGAACAACCATGCGATCTCCAGGTCCGCATACATTAACGATTAATGAACATAGTCCTGAGGTCACCCTGCCAACCGACTGCACTGCTGCAGGGTCAAAGCCACTTTATCCGTCAAAGCGTGTCAATTTCTGACTGTGACGAAACTGTACGAGTGAGGGTATATGTGTTAGAATGGTCTTGTATTCTCTCAGAGAGCTGGGCCATTCCCGTCGACTCTTACTAAGTCACCACTCTCACGCTTGCGGAACTCATCCAGACATCTGCCCTGAGATCGCAATCTATCTATACCAGGACCCTTCAAGTTCCACAGCTCTCGTAACACCATCAGATGAAAGCCCCCGATGGCCATCCTTCGCCATCGGCCCTACATACCCCCATGCAATACTCACATCGCGGTGACTTGGATCGCATGTGAACATGGATGTCATGTCCGACGTTCGCTTCTTGGCCGATCACTTCCGCTCCACTTCCGACAAGCATGTCGAATTGCATCGCCGGACCGCAACTTTGAACGCCGCGTCAATTCCGCCGCGTTCCCTTTGCCCTCTTCACAGGACCCGTAATCTGCGCCTGACGATATAAACCATGTGCGCGGTCGATGTCTCCTGGGGCCTCGACAGCGCAGATGACCTTATCGTTGGCCCAGCATTGAGAGCGAGTGCAAGTCGCGTACAAGATGACCTTGTTCCTCGCCAGGGTCCTGGTCGACCGGATGATGTACCACACCCTCGTCAAAGCTTTCTCCATGCCGTCCTCACGGTTCGCCTTATCACCAGCGGATAGCGGCACTTTACCCTTTCTCCTCATCTATCTATTTGTCTATGCACTACTTAGGTCCGTCTGCTATTCCTTCTGCAATGCTTTAACTTAGCCAAAAATGATGCACTAAAGCCTTCGTTACTATTCGGCATATGTTCTCACTTCTGGTCGCAGCGGACTTTCGCGAACGATTGTCGACGGACGCAACAGCATAATTGTTTTTCCGGTTGCAGGCAAGTTTCCCTCAGCTGCTATCCACCGGGCCTTTGCCGATAGTAAACAGTACATACGCGCTCGCATTAAATCCGTATGTGCATTCGGCTAGTACTTACCTGGATGGCCGGACTCGGACACTGGGAAAGAAATAGCGTGATTTTCAGTGTCTCAGCTAGGTGACTAAACCATACTTCCGTACGTTCCACTTCAGCGCATCGTTGCCGTTCCTAGTGTGTCATTTCGGTCCCCTAGTCGTTGGACAGTCGAATAAATCACTGCCATGTGCAATGTTCGGGCAGCGAAATCCTGCTGATGTGATAACATCCATAAGTTTTTACCATCTCGTTCGATTTCATTCAAGGAAAAGGCATGCCGAGTCAATGAACCGTCATACAAAAAATGGCACACAAAACCAGTACATGATGCGAGAGAATACAACTATTCGGCGATGTATCAGTCATGTGGTAGCATATAGCCTATCCAACCCTGATCGCATCGGCCCCATCATCTTCTGCCAAGCTTGCGTTGCGCGCCTGGACCGGGTCGTTCCGGATGACCTGCGGATTAGATTACGCATCTGTGAATGTGCGCTGGCTTCGAGGGAGCCGTCGCCCTCCCTACCATCTTATTTATCGATCGGTGGTTTTTTGCGCTCGGTAGAAGGAACGGTCGTGTCACAGCTCATGGCGGGGCGAGAGAGGCGTGACGGAAGGGGGTGGCGAGCACGCGAGGGCGGGAGAGGGAAGGAAGGACGATGGGCGGGCGTACGATGTACACGTACGCGCACGAATCGTGCATGTCGGGGTTGTATATCAGGCATGTGTACTGACATAGATCAGCACGCGAGCGAGTCGGGGAAAAGCATCAAGCGGCGGACATCGGATGACTCGGGGATGCGAACGCACGCAGGGGACAACACATCTAGAATATGCTGGTGGATTTCCGCACAGCGCGCGCTCAAGCTGTCCTCTCCCTTGCGATTGCCGCCATCGTGTGACCGGTGCTGAGCGCCTGAACTATGGTGCGCCTTGCACTCGACGTAGTCGTCCACAGCACACCAGAATGGGCACAACCGTCGGTCTGTCAGTCGTCGAGGACGAGGAGAAGGTGCGGTGGATACTCGTCTCTTTATGGGGCTGTCACTGGTAGCACCCTCAGTTCTCCCACTCTCGTTGCCGAAGTGCGGCAGGCGCCGGGCGGGCCGTTGTGCCACCCTCATACTGTTATCGTCAAAGATATTGTCGCAACCATTTCACCGGACGGTACACTCGTATTCTGTCACAGACACTGTGTGGCACTAGAAAGGCCTTGGAATAGACGAGGTAAAAAAAAAAGGAATCCTATTCCAAACGCCTGCCTATGTTCGATGGTCCTCCAGTGGTATGGCAATGCGCGTAACTAGGCAGGGAGAGGGGCAACCGGATCAGTCATGATGCCCTGCAAGGTGAGCAGATAGACGACGTCCATAAGGCAGATGATTAAGTCATTCAAATAGTTATCCAACGTAATGCATTTGGAAGACCCATTATGTAAGCAGGTAAGAGCGGGACGAATCACTGAGCACCGTTGTTCTTGGTTCAACGTGACAATCCTCAAGCTTCAACCCGAATCCTCTCGAAACATGACAAGCTAACTACGGCAATCTCCCGGATGACCCGCACTCTTTACGGCGCATATCCGATCATACATAATTGACCTACTGGCGCTCAGCAACGATTTCAACATCAGTGATTTCATCTCTGGCTTCCACAATCAAGGTGATTTAAATAGAAAACACTCAGTGACGCCGTTCCCAATTTTGACTCTTGAATAAACCTATTACAGTCAGAGGTACACATTGGGCGGAAATTTTATTGTTCAAGGGTCTAGTGCGAACGGCACTTTGGCAACCACGGTGGTAATTATCAATGAATAGTATTGATCACTCGGGCTTACCACCCTCTCGTCGTCATAGCATACAAGATGACGCGGTGGTGTAAATGCTATACTGCCTTTCAAATCATGTAATGGGTGAAGAATGATCATCAGACTTGGCGCGGCACGCACCAACGCCACGCTGACGCCAATTGGGAACAAAGGGAGGTGGAGGCAAGTGATCCCCGTGATGGACTAGCACTTCCATGTTGAAATGAGTACATGCTATGCTGTGGTAAATTTTCAAAGAACTCCTTCCTATACGTCGCCATTAATCTTGTGTTTCTCAAGTCGGTGTGATGATATCGGGAATTGTGCTGGCAAAGATTGTCAGGTTTGTGTTTCCCTACCCGTGCGGTTACGGTTACGGATTCACTTCTGGCGCCAGCCTTTCGCCTCCCAAACAGAAATGTTGAGTTTTGAGGCTATGGTGTGCGACATGTCGCTGCCAGCAGCATGCCAGTAGATTGGCGTCGGAGATTACGATAGCTCCGAGCTGGACAATAATCATTCGCTCATTCTGGTCAGCAGAACTTTGAACCCTGTCGCTCGGCAAACCGGCACAGGGCAAAACCATTTCGAGGTTCAAACGTTTGTGGCCCGAACATGATTTTCTGGGCTTTGAAAGAGGGTTACATCTAAAATTTATGTCGACGGATCAGTCTATATGGTACGGTAGCGCCTGGCTTTCGGGGACAGTTCCGTTCGCCGCCTCCAAGCTCGGGCCCGGGTCTCAGGAGTCTGGCTTCTGATTCGAATTCTGCCAAGAGTTTTATCAAGGAATTCTAATCGAGCATACTTTGCATGCATATCCCTTGGCGCCTAGGAGGATATTTGTATAGACAACAGGCTCAGTTCAAGGATATGCTGTGGGTACATAGTGTTGACTTTGGAGAGTATGTAGATATTGGTCAGTGTCGACGTCGCCGCTATCACAGAGAGTTGAATGTTGTGCGCCTCATCCACAGCCTGGAGGCTATGGTTTGCTGAACTCAATCCGAGAGCAGCCAGCGCTCCGCCAAGGGACACTAGTACGATGGACTCGGCAGGTCACTCAAACCCTAATCCTGCGGAACGCCCATGTCCGTTATCGCTCTGATCTTACACTGCCCGTAGCAGTGGATCATGCAAATTTCAGGAAGCCACGTCCCTCTAACGACATCGTCGGCTTCACACTTGCTGTATACATTCCGTTTGGTTCAATCTGCTTTGGGGATCAACCAACCCTAAACTCCCTACTTGGTGTGCTCGTATCCAAGACTTTCTTATTTTCTTTACTGATGTTATGCCAGTTGGTCGGCAAACACTGCAAATCACCTGCACAATCTTGCGGATTCGTGCACGCAAATACTCGACGTTAAAGGTGCAAGTCGACGGGCCACAGAGGTTGTCACCCTGGATGCAATGGAAAATAGTTGTATTGTCTTCGTCGGCCGCACTTGTCCTCCGCCGGTATCAAATAAAGACAAGTTGGGTTGATTCTTTCGCCTCCCAAAATCCTTGATGCTAGCTACCCGCGAAGCGCATGTTATGGGCGCACAGCTTGGCACTTGGCGCCAACAATGCAAAAAAGGTAACGAGAAACAATGGTTCTACGATCTACTCAGGCCGCCTCCCTGATTGTTGATCTAGTTGGTTCACTCTATCCGACGGCGCTGTTCGACAGCCACTTCTGGTAGTGGCGCCAGCGGCAGATGATTTATAGCATATTCACGGTTGACACCCGCTCGGAGATGAAACGATCATCCTGTGCGTTACAACTATAAGTTGAACAATGCGTCCTCGTACTGTCTGTAGTTCTCCCCACTCGAACTGCGCAGGTAAAATCGTGTTCGATTGGCGAAGAGACTGCTAAATTTTTTGTAGATTGTGGTCTGCATGATGCAACACTTCCGCGAGACTCTTTTTGGAAAACCGTCATACGGTACCGGGCAGTATTGCTGCTTCGATAATCAATATCGGCCCACGTACCACGGCGCAGAGCAGCGATACGTCAGCCCTACTACCGGGAGATGTAGACCCCTCGTAGTGCAGGCAGTCCACCCCAAGATTGCAAACCTTGAAAGGACAGAAGTGCTCCTCGGCGAAAACATCCCAAGGGCTAGGAAACTCGCTATTTGGCTAGTCCTCAACCCACCGTTCAAGCCAGAGGAGGTTCCTGTTTGGCTAGCGCGCTGGGCTTGGTTCACGCTCGCGCTCATATGGCCCTTCAATGTACCGAGGTACACGGGACTCTATCCAGCCTACTTGTC
>JBBPUI010000152.1:0-33375 GCA_038094615.1 Heimioporus aff. retisporus | reverse complement strand
AAATAGCATTAGGATGTATTTGTGATTCCCGATGGAGCGCCTGGCGCACTCGCTGAGCTAGAAAGAAGGAAATTCACTGCCGAGGAAGGGGTGAGTGTATACTGGTGCTCGTACCGATCAATGACTGCTGCATACTTGCCAAGGACCATCTGACGCTCTTGAATGGTATGTAAAAATCAATGGGCTCTAGAAGCAGGAGCACTCATGTTTGCCAGTGTACAACGCATTCTCAAAATACGGGCGCTCATCCTCTTGGTGCAAGACACACGCCTTAAACTTTCGGGCATTGTCCAGAGCGGTGTCCATCCGCTCGCAACTCAAAAAATACATGACGCGTTTCGGTTTACCGCTCGAGGGTTGTGAGGGGGACGCCAAACGGTTGCGGAAGTGTCTCGTAAGCGGATACTGGCGAAACGGGGCCCGATGGATGGCGGACGGGACGTATCACTCCGTCAAAAACGACCAAGTACGTGTGGCCCCACTTGTTGCCGGTCGTGTAATTTCAAGATGCTGCAGGTTCTGCACGTTCATCCGACATCCGTGCTGTTTACCCGTAAGCCGCGCACCGGTTGGGTGGTTTTCCACGAGTTGGAGGAGACCAAGAAGACACAGTAAGACGCTCGTGGAATGGAATGTTGGCTGCTACTGACGTGACCTATGGGGCGCAGGATTAAAGTGATCACGGAAATCGAACCTGACTGGTGATGCACAACCAACCACCACGTAGTTTGTCGATCTGACTTTCCTTGCAGGCTCCTCGAGTATGGTCATAGTTATCACGATAAACACGTACAAGGATGACCCGGAGGCGCTGAGCTGTACTGCTTTACACACTTGTACTCGTGCACAGGGTACCACCAACAAAAAGCCATCACTGCATGCTGCCCGCTATGATCGAACGATCGATGCATTGCGGTCCGTCCCGAACCGTCGGAACGGATGCACGGAACTACCCGAACTCAATATCCGAGGGGGACGACCCACTTGCCGTGCTCGGCGCCCCTGGAGTCTGGACACCCGACGCACGCCGTGCTGCATGTTCCTAGGCGCCTCGAATTTCGGAGGCATTCGCATGCCCGAGCGCTACATTCCTCAGCTTCCAAAAGTCGGGCGATAGTCTGTTTCAATAAACAGCCCACGTTCTTTGCTTAAGAGGAAGCGCAAGTACATGTATTGTTTCATCCCGGAATGCTCCGGGTCCCCCTGCGCTCCACACATGGGCTGCCTACACCCCCCTCTTTTTTTTTTTTTTTTCATTGTGACGAACGCGCGAAGCTCGACTAACGGCCAAGGAGCGGTATAAAACCGACCGACTCGTAGGTTTCGGTCCAAAAAAAACGAATCGTTGGAATGTCACGTTCTAGCGCAGCGTTTATTCCACCCACGAATAACTCGCCCACAGAAGAATCACGAGCACCAAAGCCGAAAGAAAACACTGGGTGAGACATCTGATCTTGGGAGAAGACGATCCGGAGAAAGGAACTAGCGACGTAGGCCGAGGTGGACTGGAATCCCGATCCGATTATGCCATCTGCTACAAACTCGGGGTATCGGCACGGCGGGGGATACGTGGTTGCAACGCATTAAAGGATCGGACCGATTGCCCGCATGAGTATTAGAATTAATATGTGCATCTCATCATAGACATACGATGAAGGTTCCAAGCAAAAGGGATACTGTGTCTGCGCATGACCGTCTGGATACGTCACATAACATGAGCCACCCCTTTTTTTTTCGTGGAGAGTCGAACTGATCACGTCGTCCCTGCCGGATATGATCATTCTCCTGCTAGAAACGAGCCCCGACGACTCGGAGATGCAGCATGAGTGATGATGGCGAACCCAGAGGTGGATGGCATGGCTGACTTGCCACTAGTACTATCATACCACCGTTTACTTCGCAGTAGCAGTGACTCTTTGCACCGTGACTTTGAAAGACTCCGACTCCTTGAATAACCTAGTTGAAGCGAACAGAAAACATGCCGGCTCGTTTCTTTTTTTTCTCCTCTACTTCACCTGGACGGCGACGAGCAACGACCCATCAAGCACGGTCCCGCCACGAACGTTCACTTAATATTCTGTAGATGTTAATGTCTATCACTAAGTGGGGTGTTTGGGACGAAGCTTCATGCATGAGGTAAGCACTCATAATTAGATCCTTCGCCTTCACTCGATCCACGATGGCAACCGATACCTCCCAGCTATGGCGACCCGACACAAACCAAATCAAGCCGCAGTTGATACCAGGCGAGGTGTTTAGACCAGACATCCTTGCCGTGATCGAGCGTACGATTGATGCGCTTCGTCCTGAATTGAGAAAGCTGAGCGATAAGATCCATGGTGAGTTAGCGGGCTCGCTCGAAGGTGTGAACTGACGCCATAACATCTGTCTGCGATCCTGCCGCGTTCGATAGCCCACCCTGAACTCAAGTTTGAAGAGCAGTGAGTAATGACTCCCGGTTCGATGTTCTCCAGACCATCCGTTTGATGGTGGCAATTCTGTGTGTCAGTTACGCGCACGGGCAATACACGGACTTTATGGAATCGCAGGGTTTCGTGGTACAGCGGCACTACCTCCTTGAGACTGCCTGGGTCGCGACCTACACGCATGGAGAAGGTGGTGAGGCAGGGGGTGGTGAAAAATATCCTGTACTTGGGGTGAACTCCGAGATGGACGGATTACCCGGGATCGGACATGCCTGTGGACACAATCTGATCGGCATAGCCGGGGTCGCGGTCGCATGTGCGGCCAAGGCAGCGATGCAAGCATTGGATATAAACGGCAAAGTGGTGCTATTGGGAACTCCAGGTAGCTCAGTTTTGATGTTTGGATCGTCATCGGATTGGAGCTCACTCTGACGTTCCAGGTGAGGAGGGCGGTTCTGGCAAGGTAAAATTATGGGAGAAAGGAGCGTATGAGGGAATGGATGCTTGCCTGATGTATGTGCTGATGTACTGGCATTGTCCCGTTGTCATATTTCCCAACCTTTCTCCGCTTTATCGAGTTTTGAGCTTTTCATTGTTGAATATACATGACATTACACATCTAGGTGTCACCCTGCCCCAGGCCCACCACACTCTGCTAGTCTGAGCGGGTCCCTGGCTATCGTCCAGCCAGAGGTGGAATACACTGGTCACACGTAAGGATCCCATGGCGTGCTATGTTTTACGATTTAACTCAAAAACGCTTTCTGGTGTCTCCAGCGCACATGCTGGCCTAAGCCCCTGGGAGGGCCAGAATGCTCTTGATGCTGCTGTACTTGCGTACACTAGCATTGGACTCTTGCGCCAACAAATAAAGCCTACCCACCGCGTGCACGGCATATTTGGGGGACAGAATTGGGCACCCAACAGTTTGTAGCGACCCTCGTGCTTAATGACTGCCTGCTAAATTACTCAGTCATCCCGGATCAGGCTTCCATGCAGTGCGTATTTTCGTTTCCTGTCCGGCTGATAAGATGCCAATGCGAACGGATCAAGGTGGTATGTCCGCGCACCAACAACGAAGGAAGCGCTCGAGACAGCTGCTCGAGTGAAAGGATGTTTTGAGTACGTCAATGGTCATCGGTTCGAATCGAGTCAGATTAAGTGTTCATCATTTTAGGGCCGCAGCGACTGCAACAGGATGCAAGATGAACATCAGCCGGGAATCTATTCGAAACGAGCTCGTTCAGAATAAAACACTCGGTAGATGACTTCTCTATAAAATTGTCACCCTTGATGGATTTTTCAATTGCCAAACATCGGACTAGGTGAAGAGTTTAAAGACATCTTTCGCAAGCGGTACGGCGACATTGATTACGAATGGGGCATTGCTGGCGCATCAACAGACTTCGTGCGTTTTCCATCATATAGTACTTTTTCGCTCGATCATGACGGCTTGGCTTTCAGGGAAATGTGTCATACTGTATGCATCCTTTCTCAGATTCGATTTGTTTGTGATTGTGACGGGCATGCTATAGTGATGCCTGGCTTGCATCCCGGTTTTTGTGTGTTGCGCGTGACATCTCGCACTGCATTTTCTCATGGTTGCATCTAGCCGTGCCCACGGTTCCAGGAGGAGGTAACCACACGCGAGAATTCACGCGCGCGGTGGCCACAGATGCTGCTCATGAAGCGTGTTATAATGTATCCAAGGCCCTGGCGCATGTGGGGATGAGGGTGTTGACTGATAAGGAATTTTTGGCGAGGGTATGTTTGGCACTTACGAGATCTCGAGGTGCAGACACTGACTCGGTTTGCTCAGGTGAAGGCCACGTTTGAGGAAGACAAGAAAAAGAGAGGTGAATGAATGAAATGTATGTAGGTATTGTTGGGAGTCCAAATGTCAAGACATTGTCAGGTGATCAAAACGCCGGTGGCATATGTTGAGGAACCCGATGCGGCCTCGGCAGTATGAGCTACATAGTACGAAGACGACGAACAAATTTGTCCTTCATTATTGACTGTGACAATGGTTTCTTTAAGAGGATCACACAGGAGATGCTACAGCGATGACACAAAATGTACGTCCTGGAAACGACACTCGTCGTACGCGTGATGGCCCTACTAGACCTATAAAAATCTGGAGGCGGTGTCGCAGTTGCGGTGAGTTACCAATTTTTGGAGTTGCCACCGAGTGCTACGGCGACCTGCTGACCAGGCATCCAACTTGTATGGGAACATGGCACAATATTTTACCGCTCATATGGACGTGTGGGCTGTACAAGATTGGCTATTTGTGTACAAAGGTATAGAGGTGCCCTTCTTCGCCTCTTCCTCCAACTTTCTCCCTCTACATCCGATTTCGCTCAATAACTCGGCCGTCAACATGCGTCTTATGTTCAGCAGTACCGATCACTTGAACGCAGATGTCTCTGACGAACGGGGGCAAATCTGCTATACTATATCCACATCTTTTGCATCCAGGAGTCTGACAACGATCACTAAGCACCGCCGTGATGATATACAACATGGTGTATCGGAAACCGTAGGCACAATCGAGTGGCACCATCCGAAGCAGACATTATTTCAATTCAATGGCGAGATCCCCGCCGACGTGATGTTGAAAAAGCACCACCGGACTAAGTATGTCCCCGAATTGACTGTTTTCGTTATTATAAATTATGGTTCCAATTTACTAGTGGTCGGTTTTTAGACGGCCCTGATGGACATAAATACGAGTGGAAGATTGGATCGCATTGTTGGGAAAGTTTCTTTCCCTCTCTCCCTCTCTCTCTGGGGCTGGCCTGACGATATCGTTCCCACGTAGATGAAATCTGTCGAATCCAATCTCGAGCTAGTCCGCTTCCACGAAAAGAACCTTGGAATCATGAAACCTAGCCATCCGTCGTACCTCCAGATTTCAGATACGGTGGTCACAATGTTGGATCACATCATTTTCACGTTTGTCTACGTTGAGTCGTTGCGGTTAAATCGGGAAAGCAGACGGAACGGAGTAACTGCAGGGGACATCGTAGCTGCCATATTACGAGTGGTGCTGGCATGTGTATAGCGCTGCCCGCATATTCGACACCGGAGTTTGCAGCGCCACGGGATTTCAATGTTAATTTAATTTGGTGCGAGTATCGTTCTGGTGCGGTGTTTGCTCTGGTCTTATGGCCTCGAAATGCGTGACGAGACTTCGTTGCGGAGGACATCCAGATTCCAAATGGTCAACTTGAAGCCTTTTTTTCCATCGGAACCCGTTATGACGACTTGGTCCACAGATGAGGAGTATGTCACATGCATTCATACGACGCCAGTTTGGTCATGCTCGTTCTAACTGGCCACGCTAAAAGTTTCCCATTCTTTGGATAGCCCGGGAGAATAAAGATCCACAGATCGAACGTCATAGCCTAAGCGCTAATTTACTGACTATTCTGCTCTTTTCAGAACAAGTGATTGCGGTGCCAGCCACGCCCGATGGCAATCACCGTCATTAGGTTCTGCTGTAGGACGAATCATCAAATTCGAGGCAAGAGCGTAGTGCCAGTCATGTCTAACCCATTAATATTACTCTGAGTGGTGATTTGATCACCGTGGGTCAGGCGTCCAACAGGTCCATGCGAAATACAGTGTGGGTAGCTGCAACGTGGGCTAATTCAGAGCCAAGGACGTTCTACCGTGCCTCTCCTCTCCTCCCACGTCCACGTTCACTCCAACAGTCACCAACATGCACTTTACATTCAGCAGTACCGATCACACCAATACGGATGTCTCTAACGAGCAAGGGCGGATATGCTGCACTATTTCTACACCCCCTGCGTCCAAGAAGGTCACGACAATTACCAAGTATTGGTGGGAAGACGTAAAGACTATCACGGAAACGATGGGCACCATCGAGTGGCATGAATGGACCGAGACAAAGTTTCGGTTCCATGGAAAGGTGTTCTCTGCGGATTCCATACTGTCAGAAGGGCATCCATTGAGCAGGTACGTATGTCTGATAGCTGAAAATCCATAAGCATTGAGATACTTGGACTTGGGTTTTAATCTGCCAGCGGCCGGTATTTTACTGGACCCGATCAACAGATATACAAGTGGAAGCTTGATTCGCATTGTTGGGTAAATGCTTTTTTTTTTGTACGGTTGAGCTTCAGGTATGACGGGGTTACCTTCGTGTAGATGAAATCCGCCAAATCCGACATCGAGCTTGTTCGATTCCACATGAAAAACGTCGGGATCATGAAACCCCTTCATCCGCCATACCTCGAGGTCTCGGATAGTGTGATTCCGATGTTGGATCACATCATCCTCACCTTTGTCTATGTTGAATCATTGCGTATAAGACGATTGCTTCATGGGGGTGCGGTGGGGCCAGACTTGGGAATTGGCACCGCAGCAGCAGGATCAGTTGCGCCGCTAGACGGCTAACTTAGGGTATTTGCGGCTTCGGTGTGGATTGATTTTTTATTATCTCGGAAACCGGACTTTTATACAAAGCGTAACGTGGGAACTTGAGACCTGTATGTTACACCACCGAGCGTAAGGAAGCACTTACAGAATTACGACTAACTTACACGATGGTATGACATCATCAAACTAGCATTTTTACCGGGGATCAATCGATCGCGGAGAGTCTCATTTGTCTTGCTAAACCGTCCGGACCATCTCAAAGCTTTACTTACAGCACTGGCTGCCCAAGGGCTGCAACTTTTAGTAGCGACTTCCGTTCATTCCGTGCACCCAGATCTTGATCATTTTGTATCACACTTCCATGATTGTCTACATTGCGCTGCAGTGGTTTCTATATCCTTTGCTATTAGCACCATTATCACTAGTCATGCTCCATGATCTATTAATATTCGGTTGATACTGCCAGTTACTTCCCCTCTCACGCTCACTTTCATTTGACACCACTGACATGCGCCTCATATTCAGCGGCACCGATCACATGAACACGGATATATCTGACGAACATGGGCAGATTTATTGTACCATCTCCACTACATCTGCATCCGAGAAGTCCGAGAAGGTGACTACAATCACCAAATATCGGAGCGACGATATGAAGACTGGTGTCCCAAAGACGATGGGTATCATTGAGTGGCACCAGGAGGATAAGGCGTTGTTTCGGTTCGATGGAAAGGTGGTCCCTGCAGATGATATGTTGCAAGAGCGCCCGCGGAGCAGGTAAGTGCATTTCATGGGCGAATGATTTCTGCTGGTGCACATTAATAACGTTTGAATTGCTCCTGGATCTGCCAGCGGTCGATATTTCGTGGGCCCCGATCAGCAGACATACAAATGGAAGATCGAATCGCGTTGTTGGGTATATTTAAAGTTGGGTGGAAATGACCTTGCAAAACTAATATGGCCATTTCGATGCAGTTGAAATCTGTCCAGACTAATCTCCAGTTGGTCCGGTTTCATGAGAAAAACGCGGGGGTCATGAAACCGGCACATCTTCCCTATCTTGAGGTCACGGATACGGGGGTAGTATCGATGCTGGACTACATTATCCTCACCTTCATTTATGTCGAGTCGTTGCGGATAAGACGGCAACACCGAAACATGCATATCGGCTCGGCAACAGCGGCATCATCGATGTTGGGAGCGGCGGTAGCATTAAATTGCTGAATATGTTACTGACATTAGTTGTGATAAACATTGTTTTGGTTAGAATAATTTATTACGACAGCGATTAATGTCGTTGGGGCGTAAGAAGTTGATGGACTTGAAGAAATTGAATGTCACATGTTGGCTCAACATAATCCGCAGTTTGCTCAGTTTACTGGGTGCGGTCCAGCACCAAGTGGGTTATACACCACCAAGCCATAGCAGCAGACTGTTGAAGCGAAGATAGCTGGGTCTTTCCTCCGTGGTAGCAGCGCAATAGGAGAGAGGGCTTTAGACCGGTAAGATGCCACACACGCGGCACAATAAATCATACTATACCATGTATCAACAGTCTTGCATATTCTCAGCAAACCTTTTTTAGGAGGGCCGATCACAAGAATGCTAGGATCCATTAGGGGGGACGGTAGGTTTGTAGAGTCGAGCAAGTGATGGACTGTGGAGCCGTGAGGCACACTGGGCGGTGCGGGTTGTTCCGACAAGCGAGGCCCTAAGCAGGCGGCGGGCGCGCTACCACCTCCACTCGTCCTCCCCGCAATGCTTATGCTCGGCCATTTCAGCCTCGGATGAGCTAACATGGCAATGATTTGCTCTTTAGCAGTCCGGGGAATATGCCAGTAAACAACCGTAAAACAGCCGCCGGCGGTCTATTGAACGATTTCGATTCAGCCGTAATGTCAAGTCGCAAACAAACCATAATTAACATACGATCGATGCGTTCGGACCTAATAACTTTAACTCGCCCAAATCATGTCCACTGATGTCCTTTGGCGACCTGGCACGAGTCCAACCAAGCCACCACTCCTGCCGGGCGATGTATACAGACCAGACGTTCTTGCCATGATCGATGAAACGATCGAGTCGCTCCGCCCTCAGCTGAGAGACTTGAGCGAAAAGATACACGGTGAGCATTGCTAGTGAGAACTAGAACAGGACGCACTGATGGAGAAATCGCAACATCTCTGTTCGTCAGCGCATCCCGAGTTGATGTATGAAGAGCAGTATGATCCTTCTCTCGCAAACAGGGCGTGGCGCTAAACCCGTCTCCGCTACTAGTTATGCCCATGACACCTACACCGCGTTCTTGGAAGCACAAGGTTGGGTCGTTCAGAGGCATTATCTTCTTGAAACAGCCTGGGTGGCTACCTACACACATGGACAAGGGGGCCGTGTCCTCGGCATCAACTCTGAAATGGATGCTTTACCTGGGATCGGGCATGCATGCGGCCACAATCTAATCGGCATCGCCGGTGTGGCTGTCGCTTGTGCCGCCAAAGCCGCCATGGAACGTTTGGACATTGATGGTAAGGTGATCCTGCTTGGAACTCCCGGTAAGCTTACGTGAGTCAGCCTGTAATGTTTTCAATGTTGACAGCAACACGTAGCCGAGGAGGGTGGTTTTGGGAAAGTAAAACTGTGGGACAAAGGTGCCTACGAGGAAATGGACGTGTGTCTCATGTATGTACGGTCATGCTTGGACTTAGCTCGTTCTTTTCGCTGACCTTTTGCTTTTGTGATACAGGTGTCATCCAGCGCCAGGTCCACCCTACTCCATCAGTCTCAGTAGTTGCCTAGCTATGGTCCGGTTTCAGGCAGATTATACAGGGAAAACGTAGGCTGATCAGGGTCTTTTTGCTCACGAATCACCTACCTTTTACTCAGCGCGCACGCTGGTTTGAGCCCTTGGGAAGGAAAAAATGCATTGGACGCTGCCGTCCTCGCATACACGAATATTGGGCTTTGACGCCAACAGATCAAACCTACCCATCGTGTACATGGAGTTTTTGAGGGAAACGATTGGGCACCGAACGGTTCGTGAAACCTACCCATAGCTTTCCGTGTCCCCACTGAGCGTGCTCAGTGATTCCGGATAATGCTACGATGAAGTGAGTTCACCGATAGCAATCCCCCGAAAACTTGTTGACCAAGTGCCGCCGAAGATGGTTCGTACGTGCCCCCCTGACAAAGGAGGTGTATAGCACTGCTGCTCGGGTCAAAGAATGTTTCAAGTATGTCACTCCGTCAGTATAGTCTGCGGTGCTATATCTTCCCAAGTGCTGCCGCTACTGCTACTGGCACCGATGTCACATTTTCCAATGAAGTCGTAGGAAATGAGCTCGTCCAAAACAAGGTGTTAGGCAAGCTAGTAGACCATTTAGCTCGTGTTGTTTTGCGAACCCGACACTTTCAGGTAGAGAACTGGCGGACGTCGTTCGTAAGCGGTACGGCGCCATCGACCACGAGTGGGGTATCGCGAGTGCCTCCACTGACTTTGTAAGTCGTGTCGGAGCGTCACGGACGATCAGCTTGTTCTCAAAAGACTTTTTACAGGGGAACATCACTTACTGTATGGGGGTTCATTTTTCACGAGCTACCTACTGAGCCTGATGTCCTAGTAATGCCTGCGCTGCATCCCGGATTTTGTGCGTGCCACACATTTGGTCTTTCATGGTCGTTGATGAGATCGCTTCTGATGAGCGTTGTATGGTTAAACTTGTAGCAATCCCCACCGTGCCTGGAGGCGGAAACCACACGAAAGAATTTACGGCGGCAGCAGCTACTGATATTGCCCATGAGGCATGCTATACCGTGTCCAAGGCACTAGCGCATGTCGGCCTGCGGGCGATCACGGACGAGGCATTCCTGGCTGAGGTGGGCGCGAGTGATCGTCTTGACACGCTCGTGGCTCATGTGGTTGGCTTAGGTTAAGCTGGCGTTCGAAGAAGACAAGAAATCCAGAGCGTGAGGATTTACATAACAAGTGAGAACAAGACATGTAACGATACTGACGGAGAAGCAACGATTACTGTACAAGGTCTCAAATCATACCTGCTGTATCGACGTCTAAGGCGTTGGGTGTTCGTAATGATTGTCATCGCTCCGGTTCAGATGGTTGAAACAGCCCACAATGCATTATGCATGAAAATGACTGAAGCAACTTGAAACGGGGAAGTGACCAAGTTTCGATGACGATATCGTGAATGTGTGGGAAAGAAAGGAAAAAAAAAAAAGAAACTCGAGATGTTTGATCATGGGAACAGGTTGATATCGTGGTTCATCGTCATAGGTGACGCTAATGTCTCCTTTCCTCCTTTTCCATCAGGTGACATTGTCACCTACTTCGTCTGCGGAAGGTTACCATCGTTGAGTGAGTCTGCTTGCATGAAGAAAAGCCTCACCACTCAGATTTAGATTTTAGTAATGAGATACCCTTGGACGACGGTGGTGTTGTATTGTGTGCATCATTGGACCGTAGTGCACTTTAGAATGAGTCGGAGCGGCAGCGGTAATCGCCGCCAATAGAGTGATGAAAAGAAGAATGACTGTGGAGGAGAGGACTGACTTCATGGCAGCTCGAACTGAAAACCAGCATGCAAAGTGGTGAAAAAGAGGGAAGGATGATCCAGAAGAACATGTAATCGTTCCAGCGGTTTTATGGGTCATGGGATGGCCTGGAAAAGCAGAAGTATGACGACTGAGAGAGAACACTTCGCTTCATTAGGTCATATGACACGGATAAGGTGGAGGAAGACAGCTGGCTTAAATGTCGCTGGCGTCATCGTTGGTCGGCACCGTTGCATGAAACATGGGCGGCGAAACGGCATCATCCCGGATTCCCGTGTTGATGACGACATATAAAAGTAGTGCTCGTACTTGCCGTTTTTAATATCGAGGACTATAGCAAAAATAGAGATGCGGAATAAAATCTGAAGTGAGCTTATTCGGGAAATTCAAATCAAAATATTTAATAGCACACAAGTTCCAGATACGAGCCTCACTACGAATCTTGTCTTACACCTATGAACTTTACCACTTCTCATGGGCGGGTCGCACTAAAACGTATTCGCACGTAAGACAAAATTCACGAGAAGAGGATATGCGTAAGCTCACAGTCAATCTCCCAAGCCCAAGCCGAACTGTCTTGTTTGACGAGGTCGAGGTAGGCCTGCACGTGCCACATTGATGAGATTATCATCTTTCTTAGTGATACCCACCGGTGCACTAACCTTTGCGATGGAATCCGGGTCAAGACGGACATCTGCATTGGCTTCCCAGGCAGGATCATTGCGGCGGTCTCTCACACGGTCAGTCAAAATATTCCCGTCGATGATGCTCTGTAAGGCCGATGAGTGCGCTCTTCCCCCATCTGTCCCAGTCTCAAATAACTAACGTGTGCAATCTACGAAATCACACAGAATATCAGTGAGTGATCCATGCTAAGTGCGACGGGTAGCCACAAACATGAATATTTTGATTCCCAAATTCTTTTGCCAAGCTCTGGGAGAGCGCCCTACCACCGAATTTACCCATCGCGAACGCGCTTGTGGTGGTATTTCCCCTAATGGAGGCGGTAGCGCCTGTGAAGATGAGTGTGCCCCTCTTCCTTGCGCCACCTTTCCCGCCTTCGCTCGGTGGTTCGAATTCGTTCTTTGTGAACTCGAGTAAAACTTCTCTTGAGAAGGCAAACGCAGCGAGCGCATTGACATCCAACGACTCGCGCACTTCGTCTTCAGTGATGTTCAGGAATGGCTTCCATACACCATATCCGGCGTTGAACACGGCGACGCGAAGGGGGGAAGTAGAGACCGGGAAGCGGTTCCTGATGTCGGCGAACGCAGAACGGATGGAAGCCGGAGTATAGTCCGTAACTGGGAAAGATGCAGCCTGATAGCAATCAGGCATTGTTACATCGAGATGGCTTGATCACGATACCTCCCCTCCGTTTTGATTAATTTCATTTGCAAGTTTGCTAAGATGCTCGGGGCCACGAGATATCAAAGCAACTTTGTAACCTAACCCGCCAAATAGGCGCCTAGAAGACCAGTGAACTTGAGTTTAGATACTCGGCAGGGTGCCTACGCTGTGGAAGCCCCTGTGCCTGCAAACCGGCAGGTTAACGTTGTAAGTGTATAGTGCAAGAAGCAAACCTGAGCCGTTTCCGATACCAGCGACAACGAACAAGGGACGAAGAGCGGACATTTTTGTGTTAAAAGTAAGATCAAACTCGTGATGTAGGGGGTATTTATACTCAGTCGGATCGTTTGCGTCATCCTGAGTAAGCCCGGGCAAAGGTCACGAACATCGCTCGAATGCGCTTACTTGACAAATCAAATTACCAAGCTGCAATGGAGGGCCGTCTAAGTTTTCACTTTCAAGAGTAAAAATAACAGGCTGGACTAGTATATTAATGGGTACCATGCAGCGCGATGTGTCCGGCCTTGCTGTTTTGCCATACATCGTAACGCTTCGCCCAAGTGTATGTGCCATAGGCTGGTGGCAATTAAGCGGAGGCACATGAAAACGCGAGGGTACACACCAATTGCGAATGGAACGATCCAGTAGGGCACTTGAGAAGCAAGACGCTTGTAACCATTGAACATCCAACCCTGGAAGATCTGCTTCGTTGGGCGCTGACGGAAGGGCGAGACGGCTTGGGTGTAATGAGCAAAATGAAATATGGATACGGACGCCGAGCGACTGACTGTAGGTAATGATCCCCCTTTGCTTCAAGATGCTGGTGTCACCCCACCAAGGGTTCTAATGAGACCTGTGTTACCTGCGTTTTGTATGTGCGACGATGGTGAAACTCACGTAGACCTTGGCTGGTGAGAACGGCCAGTCAGTTTCCTATAAATTTCAACGAGTAGAAGACTCACGTTCGGGCATACCACTGGAACGGACTGCAGTTGGCCGCATGATGTCTAACGAATGTCGCTGGTCAAAACTTGGGTGCGAAGTTGAAGCCGTCCGAAGTTTTCCGGTGTAGACCAAACAAGGAACAAACAACGCCATTACACGTACTCCCAGGTAACTCGACACTTGGAACTCAACGTCGAACTCGCTCACTCACAAGTTCGTCCAGGCATGATTAGCCACCAGACGCTGTATAACCTCGCCAACTGCCTTGGCGCTCTTGCCATGCTCACTGTCGTTGCATACCATTTTGTCGCCGTAAACGCGCGCCATATTTCAGGGAACCCGGAAGCGCACTAGAGTCGGTGAGTCTCGACACAAGCTGTGTACTGGGGTGATTTGCGAATGAGATTTTAGTTGTTACTAGCTACTGGTCCCGAGGCGCTTTCCACCGCAGTTTTGGCTTAGCACCTTGATAGTGCGTTACACCAGTATTGTCCCCATTGTCTGCAAACAGCCCTCGAACCATCATAGCATCGGTGCGATGTGGTTGCTCCTGCACGAGCTCGGGATCGATAGGCTCGTCGAGATCGTAGCTCTTCTTCGAGCAGCAGTTGCAACAGGTTGGTTCTTTGAATCATCGAGCATTAATTGCAGTCATAGAACTGGAATGCTGCATACCACATAGCGTACATATTGCTTGACACGTCTCGTTAAGATTTCCTGTTCGGCATTGCAAGCGACGCGAGACACTCACAACAACAAGTCAATATTCCACAGAGTACATCGCAGCAATCCATGCCTTTGAGGTTGTTTCAAGTTGGGTATCACTGGAGGTTGTTACAGAGCCGGGTGGTGTTTTTTTTTCTTCCCGGCAACTAAGTTGGCATTTTTACATACAAGAGCGTGTGATAGTGCTGTCTCGTTGTGGTCCTGGTGGTCGCGAAGTGATCAGACGGTCATTGAGAGATCAACTATGGCATCACCAAGTTCAGAATCAGTCTTACGGACATTCGTTGCAAGGCATCGTACTCTCCTCGCGCAGGAACGCGATGCGGAGATCGAGCGCACCTCATTGCTCCTGAGCAACGCATCGCCAAAACTCCTCGAACAACGTGGACTAGCACTGGGTGGACTCGGTATCGTGTCGGCCGGAGTGGGGCTTGGCGGAAAGACGTACGTATCGTTCATCTATCATTCCAGTTCGACTTACGCGGCGAAGCATAGGCTGGTAGAGTTGGAAAGACCCTCGGCGCACCATTCCTCGCCGTTATTCCCTCCTCATACTTTCAGGGTCGTATCTATTGTCATCGTGTCGTCCATGGGACCTGAATAGCGTGTATGCAGGCCCGGAGATATCGCACGAATCGAAGAAAATGTGTTAGCCCCCCAGAAAAAAACAAGCAGCAAAGGGAAGAAAGTACAACCTAGTGATGTAGATGCCAAAGCCTCCCGCGCACCAGAGGGTGTAGTATACAAAGTATGCATTCTGCCTCTTGTTTCATCTATCCTGAATCTTTGACAGGTTACCGATACGCGCATCGTAATCGCTGTGGATTCGCCTGAATCTGGAGATGCTGAACTTGATCTACCAGAGAGATGTCGGGTCGTCAAGCTGGCCAACAGCGTCACCTATGATCGGTAAAGAAGATGTCTTGCGAAGCACTTCTGGCCCTGACACGACATGCCCAGGATGGAAAAAGCGATCGACCACTTGGAAAGGATCGCGTTACCTTCCACACGAAAGGTAGCTTTACGATAATCATATTTTCCTCAAATATACCCACCACAGCCCATTAACAGCCGGACGACAAGACAAACTACGAACTCACGCCTCTCATCCGCGTGTTACTTGGAATGTCACCACCCTCCAAGCCATCCAAACTGGGGGACATCCAGTTCTTTGATGGGTCGCTTAACCCAAGCCAGAAAGTGGCCGTTCGATTCGCTCTCGAAGCTGCAGAGGTTGCGTGCATCCACGGCCCTCCAGGTACGACTTATGATTGCTTCGCTCCGACCCTTCATCAACGTGCAACCAGGCACGGGAAAAACGCATACGCTGATCGAGATCATACGTCAGCTGACGTCCGATCCATCTGACCAAAAGCCGAAGCGCGTGCTTGTATGCGGTGCTTCCAACCTCTCTGTCGATAACATATTGGAACGGCTGCTTGCTCTCCCTTCCCGCGAGAAAGGAAAGGGTGCACCACTCACAGTGACACGAATTGGCCACCCGGCGAGAGTGATGGCGCGTGAAGATGTACTCGAGGCGACGCTGGAAGTGAAGGCCAGTCGGAGTGATCAGGTTCGACGGTATCTACCCCTTTGAACATGAAGTTGACATTCCACCAGGCGGCGCTCGCAAAGGATGTGAAAGTGGAGCTCGATACCGCTCTGGATATACTTGCCGGTAAGGGCAAGGGTAAAGGAGCCAAGAAACCACGTGGACCCGAACGCAAGAAAATGTGGGAGGATGTGCGTGCGCTCAGGAAGGAGTATGTCGTTCCCCGTTGTTCCTGGGATGTGCATCGGACTGATTCGAATGCATGGCAGGTACCGACACAGGGAGGGTGGCGTTGTGAAAACCGTCCTCGCGGAGTCGCAGGTAACGGTCCCGGTGTCGGGTAGGCATAATTGTGACTATATTCACACAGATCGTCCTGGCTACCTGTCATTCTGCGGGAGGAAGACAGTTACGTGACCACACTTTTGATGTGGTCATAATCGATGAAGCCACCCAGGCTATTGAGGCGGTACGCGCTAGCGTAGGTACTTCTCGACCACTGGCTGAAGCATTTTAGGTATGCTGGGTTCCCATCTTCAAAGGCAGGAAGTTGATCCTGGCAGGCGACCCCATGCAACTTCCTCCAACCATTCTGTCCTTGGATAAGCACGAAAAGAAAGGCAAGGAGGCAAAGTCGTCCGAGAAACCACCCAAGGACGGCACAGAGAACAAGGGAGCGTCAGTGGTGCCCCTTGATCCAGGCAAAGGCGAAATCTCTCCGGCGGACGATGATGAGAATGGGTCCGACTCAGATTCCGAGGCAGACGATGGTTCAGATACTATACGCGGCGATGTGGTCATCCGGGAAGAAACTACAGATCCTGTCGTGGACACACCAGAGAACCCGATCAAATCGGCAAAGAAAAAGTCACTCAAACGTTCGGGTTTACGTCCCCCGCGGACCCTGGAGACTACCCTGTTCGACCGTCTCGAGCGGATGTACGGTCCTGGCATCAAACGTTTACTCAATGTCCAATATCGGTATGCGCCTTCGTACATGCACCCTCGCTCTATTACAGCCACCTTGTAGGATGCATGCCCAAATTTGCCAGTTCCCGTCCGACACGCTCTATGGGTCCAAACTGACGTCCCACGCGTCTGTCTCCTCACACCTACTCTTCGATTTGCCGAGCACGCGGTCATTTACTGAGACCAAGGATCAGGAAACGATCAATGATGTCCTTGGCACCCCTGTCGTCTTTTTCGACACGTCAGGATGCGAATACTATGAGAGACTAGAAGGGGACGGAGATGAAGGCAGCAAGTATAACGAGAACGAAGCGCTCGTGGTCAAAAGGTGGATAGAGAAGCTCGTGCGTGGAGGAGCCACGACCAGATCTTATGGATGCTTATCGTGCCACAGATCGAAACGGGTTTAAGTCCTGCCCAGCTGGCTATCGTGACCCCGTACGTCATCCGCTGATCGTGCGACGTCGCCAAGTGTTATCGATGACCCGGTTCTTCGTTTTCCCGTAGGTACCAAGCGCAGGTCACGCTGCTGAGTTCGATGCTGCGCCCGGACTTTGGACCAGAGCTGGAAATTGGCACCGTGGACGGTATGCAAGGCCGCGAAAAAGAGGCAGTGATTATCAGTCTCGTACGTAGCAATGCCAAGGTTGGTAGGCATCACGGAATTTTACTCCAAAGTGTACGCAATCTTACTATTCTTTAGCGAGAGGTGGGTTTCTTGAAGGAGAAACGTCGGATGAACGGTTCGATTCACTGCGTTTGGCTTCCGAGTAGCCGGGCTTATTCTTTTGTTGCTTAGTCGCGATGACGCGAGCCAAGAGACATCTCGTACGTTTCATCAGCACCTTTTTTCCATAGAGAACCTCCGTTACGAACTCATCCATTTTGGATAGTGCATTGTCGGCGATTCATCCACGGTTCAACATGGCGGTGCATATATGAAGAAGTGGCTAGCTTGGCTCGAAGCAAATGCAGATATCCGCTTCCCAGAGTCATAGTTGTACAATGGAATCACAGAATTTCCAGATTCTATACAAGTAAACAAGATGTGATACATACATACGTGAAATTGGGGGGTGTGAACAATACATCTTGTGCCAATAATAAATATCCTGTGGAGCTGTGGGAACGCTGACCGAAAATCATGGCGTATCGTTACGGTTTAATACTCGTCGGGGTCGTTGAGGGATGCATACTCCGACACTGTCCGAACGTCTTCGTATTCTTGGACGACCTCGCGCATCGCGAAACGCATGATCGGGGTGAGAGGCGTCAACCTGGGTCCGATCACCTCGTGCTCCTCGCCTTCGTCGATCTGCGCGAGATCTCGCGTAGAAAGGTTAACCGGATTCACCATCACCATGTCCCCATCTTCCGACGATTCCACGCCGACGGTGCCACTGGCGCCGCCCGCGTACGACCCGTTGCTCAGCACGCGATGTATCATCGGGGCAGGCGATACGGGCGCGCTGATCACGGGAATTTCCGCTTCTCTCCCGACCGGCTCGGTCCAGTGCAGGTTGAGCATCCTGCCCTTGATCATCCCGTCCACCGCACGCACGCCGATGTCCCGACAGAGGAGGAAGTACGGGAGGTGCTGCGTCCCGGGCTGGCTGAGTTTGCTCATGACTTTGAGCAGCTGCATGGCGCTAAAGTCCGCAGAGTAGTCTTCGATCCAGAGCGCGTCGCGGGAGCTGTAGGGTTTGAATCCGGCAGGACCAAGGCCAGAATGGAGTGCATCTGGTCCGCTTGATCGTGGCCGAGGACCTGGTGTAGAAGGTGTCGTGGGATCGCGTGGAGATGCTAATTGAGAAGAGTGGACGATGTGTAGGTTTAGGGTAGCGTGAGCTTGAAGGAACGACGAGCTTTGCTTGACTGATCCGCAAGCGCGCTAAAGTTAGCAATGCTGAGGTCTACTACGATAAGAAGACGCACTGTCAAAGTTCCCGCCGGCATTAACTGTGAAGAACACAAAGGTGAGGAAGATCGAGGAAGACAAGAAGTAGAAACTCACTGTACTCGTTGATGTAATCCTGCCAGTGCGATAGTTTACCACCGAATGCTTCGTATAATACATCGAAAGATAAAGCATGCCGCAATGCTTCCGGAACAGTGGGCAATAAACGTTCCAAAAAATACGTTCGTGTCTCGCTTCTCGAACAGTCATCGATCGTGACGACCTTGCAGTGTTGTACAACGTTGAGTTGGCGCAACCAGTTCTGGTAGAAAGGATCACTAGTAGCATGGACGACATGACACAAGCGGTCTTGTTTTGTTAGGACGAGCATCGAATCTAGCAAACACTTCATGGCCTCTGTTGACTGGACCAAAGAAGGGCTGTTTATCGAGGATGAGACCAAATGAATGGTTACGCAAACGAAACATACAGTTTATGTGCCTCATCAAAGAACAACACGGGTACCTTCTTGTGATGTTTTTCAGGCTCTTTGATCACAGAGGAAGACATTCCGCGGGTGCTCTCGCTAGTTCTCTTGGTACGCTTGAAGAACCACCGGTTCCTGTGGAGAAGAGGCGAGTTGTTCACGTGGGTTCGTTCAGATGAGATATCTGATCCCTTGCGCCCCTGTTGATTCAGTTCATTGGCATCCTCTGGGGGCTCGAAGTCGGCATATCTCAGGAGGGAATACTACGACGTAGTTAGCATGGACAGGGTCGGAAACAAAAATGCATTACTTGGAACAATTCCATGAGTCGGGCGATGTCACCTGTGCGTACTTGCGATCCCATGGTTCCTGTCACGGCTTCGGACAGCCTGCGCTCCACGTCAAGACGGTCGTGCTATCCACAAGGGACCGGATCAATACTGTTGCATCGCCCATTCAGGGTTCGACCCACCTTGAATGCGGAGGCTTCTTTTCGAAACACTTCGAACCCAGGGATGGCCATCGAAACGTCTTCAAAGTACTGTTCCATCTGCTGGCTGAGGCGCATATAGAGACTACCGACATCCGCAAAGCCAGGGATGCGGAGATCAAAATGGAGAACGTGGAACCTGTCACGGGAGAGAACTTCACGGAGAAGAGCGGTCTATATGCGCAGGATTGAGCCACGACAGAGTTCTCCGAAGGGGAAGAACACACCTTGCCCACTGAACTGGCGCCGAACAGCACTGTGAACGAGGGGTCGCCTTCCAAAACGCGCTCAAGAACGCGCATTTCGGCTTCACGGGACACAAAACCAGGCAGGCGTGTCACCGCGTGCTTGACGCGCAGTCGCGGGACCTCACGTTCCTCCGTGATCTCCTTGCGTGCCTCGTCAAGCAGACGCCTGGATTCCGTCAGGGAACGTGCGGTCTCGGAGGGCTGGATGGGTGGTGCATGATCTAGTCAGGTGACGACAATAGGCAACGCGGCATACGCATACGTTCAAGAGGACGCTGAACACCTCGCTCATTCCGAAGAAATTTCGTCGGTTAAGATCTACACTGAGCGCTGCTGAGCTCCTGCGGTGAGGTAAATTTGATGAGAAGATCCACTGGATTGCGTCAGTGCGTGGTGCTCTCGAATTTGTGCCAGCTGCAGTGTTTCGCTGGGCCCTGCTGCTGGGCCTTGTGCGCATGGATGTCAGACGAGAAGGATGGCGTAGAGGCTACGCAAACGGGTTCTGGGTTTGGGCAGAAGAAGATGGACGGAGAATGGGTGAGCGGCTCGTTACGAGGCAGTTGAAAAGGACGGCACGCGCACCCTTGTGCATGGCGGCGTTCGCACATAGTGCACAGCACGAGCACGAGTGTGCAGCGTGAAGGTGCGGAGGAGAGTGATACACGTTGCGCGCGCGAGGCGAGCGCAATGCACCAACCAGCCCGCATTACTAACGAGATCCGGTCTATCGCACAGCCGAGGGATAGCAATCATTGGCAGTCAACTAGCTAACATTAATGTAGACCTCTCTAGTAGTCCATCAGTCGCTGCAGTACGCGTCAGAGTCGTCCGACTGAACGATCCCATGAACGCGGCCTCGTCTCGGGTGTCGGCGCGGTCCGGGGGAGGTACCTGGATCACCGGCCTCCTCAGACGACAGAGCCGCTGCATACGCGCATTGGCGTCCGGTCGTCGCACGCTCGGTGACGTCAAACCCGTCTCTAAGTTCGTCGTCGGAACTAACATCATCAAAAGTGCCACGTCGCTCATGAGAACAGTACTCTCCGTCTTCATCAACATCGCCAATTTCTTGGAAGCGGGGGCCGTCAAAATAGTCGATCCCACCTTCCTCGTCCTCATCATCAATGAAGCTACTCTCGTAGTCCTCGTCTGCACTCTCTTCGTCTCTATCCGGAACCCGAAGGACGTGTATCCGATCGTACATGTCTTCCTCGTCGTCTTCCTCGTCGACGTGGATGGCGCCAAAGTAACCCCAGGGGCCATGAAACATATTGAATGGACGTCGCATAGGAGAAAAGGGATGCCATATGTCAAGGTCATCACCGTCAGGATCGCCACCGTCATCGTCTGCCTGTCCGCCTTCCAAACCGACCCAACCAGGGTCATCTGCCACATCAACCTCTTCAGCAACCATTTGGTCCTCGAGCCAACCCATAGGATTTTCCTCGAAATCCTCGTCGTCTGGACCAGGTCTGTGTCCAGGGTAGATGCGTCCACAGCTCGTGCACACGCCATCCCATATCTCGTGCATGCAATCAAGGCAGCGATAGATACCGCCATCTTCCATATCAAGCATTCCAACGTCCTCACCACGTGGAGCACCATCGGCAATGTGAACGTCATCATCATCGATGTCGGCGCCCGGGAAAAACCATGGAAAGGTACGACTTGTGGCACCTGGTTTAAAGAAGATGTCTTTCCAAGGATCGGCGTTCGCGCTCAAGCTGTCGGGGGAGTGAGCAGGGACGGGCAACTGGTTGGACAAGAGACCACTCTTGCCCAAAGCCTGTGCAATGTTCTTCACGCCCCAAACTTCGGCAGGGCGCTCGCGAACAACCGCACGACAGTGTGGACACGTTTTCCGACGCCTGATCGCTGGAGGGGCAGGTCGATTGTCAGGCGGAGGGGCTGTAAACCAATTGACGAGGCAGCTGTAGCAGGCGAGATGGCCACAAGGGGCAAGCGCGTAGGGTTTGTACATGAGATCCAGGCAGACCTGACAGGTGACCGCCGGGTGCACTTGAGCAAGGAGGGCATGATGAGACGCAATCAGCTAGAAGAGAGATGAGAAGATGAAGGAGAACAAAGGAGAACAGGACTGACGTCGTCTTTGGATTTGAGCTCCGCTTCGAGTTTGGCCACTTTGTCCTCTAGGGAGCAGGAGGGAGGTTCAGAAATCGATGGATCTGCCGGTTGCTCGTCTTTCTGTTTGCAGGGTAGGCATCAGGACGAACGCAGGGCAGTGTTCGGCGTACCAAAGTAGGGGGTAGCATGACCTCGGAAGAAGAATGCTGGCTAGTATCGCTGGTAGGCGGAGAGCCTGGGGTGTGAGCGGAACGGTCTGGATCCGGTGTGGCGCTGGCTTGTCGATCGAGCTGCGGGAGAGGGGAGGTGAATCTGATGAGCTGGTTACGCGCTACCGGTGGGGGACGGGAGGGTTCATCCGGAGCAAACGTTTCCTTGGGTGGAGCTGCAGACACGACGGGTGTCTTCTTCTTCTTCCTCTTGCGGCGCCTCGTGTCACGATTGGAAACAAGTCTGACGGTCGAGTCGGCAGAAGGGTTTCTGCGGGGTTTCTTGCAGTCCTGCTGAGGAGAATCGGGGTCGGATATGGCGCGTTTTGAAGTATTGCTGGGTCCTGGCGTCGCCGGAGACGTCGAGGAAGGCATTGGACCGGGGGCGACGAACGGCGGTGACGAGGCCTGACAGCCCCACTGCTTAGTCAAACACTCCCACGCCACTGAATGGCGGCGCCAAAAGTTGCAACTGTTTTTAAGCTTGTCCATCTTACGTATTGTGCAAGGGAATCACGCGGGAATGCCACGCTATGCCCGACGACGAGGAGGGGTCGAGTAAACGATAGGCGAGACGCGGTTGAACGAGGCAGATATGAGTGGTTCGGATCGGCTGTATGGGCTTAATACCGTGGGAAATAATTAGAAGGCGGTCGTCAGGATGTTGCACACGAACAGTTCGCTTCTCGGAATAATTTATTCAATAAATTCCGCAGCGGCCTTGATGGTGCGTCCCTCGCTAGAAACTACAAATTACTGACAAATTCTGACATCTCGCCTTGTCTTCGCTCCCCCCTCGATGACCTCCTCCAGCCACAACCGCTCCCCCTCCTTCGCCCCCTCCTACCGGTCCTCCGACTCCCTAGACACTGACTCCTCGAGGGACTCTCTCCCCGGCACCCCCACCTCCTCCATGCTCCCCCCGTACTTTGACGATCCCTCCAAATCCGGCATCGACGACAAGGGTGCGCGTCGAGTCTACCCTGACTTGAAATACGAAGACAGTCAAGATCCATACGCCGGCAGATACTGGTCGTTTCAGCCATACTCCTCTTATGCATTCCCCTGGGAACTACCTCCACCCGCTCACGCATATACGCCACTACCTCAGAGAGTCGACCCCGATGAGAAGCATCCCGCCGTAGAGTCCCCCTCCTTCTTCCACTCGGAGCCCTTTTGGCTCATCCTCTACTTTGGCTTTAATCTTGGTCTTACTCTGTACAACAAGGCCGTCCTCATCCACTTTCCGTTCGCATATGCCCTTACCGCCTTGCATGCCCTCTGCGGCTCCATCGGCGGCTTCACCCTTCTCCGTCTTGGTGTCTATGTCCCCGCAAAGTTGTCTAACAGGGACAACCTGGCACTCTTCGCATTTAGCCTACTGTATACCATCAATATTGCTGTCAGCAACCTGTCTCTGGAATTGGTCACCATCCCCGTCTGTCTTGTTAGCTCCTTGCTCGCCTTGTTTTCTCATTTCGTTTTCTAGTTCCATCAGGTCGTCCGAGCGGCTACCCCATTATTCGCTCTCATGCTTTCCGCAATCCTGTTTGGTACGCGCTGTAGCAACCAAAAGTTTGCCTCTTTGGTTCCCGTTGTGGCTGGCGTCGGTTTCGCGTACGTGTTGACCTACCCTCCTTGGCATCGATTAACGCTCGACACGTAGCACTTACGGCGACTATTATTGCACTACGTATGGTTTCATTCTGACCTTGCTGGGAACAGTCCTCGCTGCTTTCAAGACGATTTACACCAACATCCTCCAGTCTTCCCCAAACTCTTCTCAGACCCCTTCTCCCATCTTCCGCTATGTCATTCCGCCTCGGCTTCATTTACATTCTCTCGATCTCTTGACTCGTATGGCCCCACTGGCATTCATTCAGTGTGTCATTCTTTCGTACACGAGCGGAGAATTGGAACGTGTACGGCATTGGAGCAGTCATGAGCTGTCTCCCTCGACTGCCGTCGCACTGGCTCTCAATGGCATAATTGCGTTTGGCCTCAACATTGTTAGCTTTACGGCAAACAAGAAAACCGGTCCGCTCACCATGACCGTCGCCGGTACGTTTATTCGCTTTCTCGGATACGAACATGAACCGACTCGGCTCTGCATGCGGTGTTTCTGATTTCACGTACAGCAAACGTAAAGCAGGTCTTATCGATTGTGCTCGGCGTTATCATCTTCGAGTTATCCATATCAGGGATGAATGCCTTGGGTATCATACTTACGCTACTAGGCGGTGCTTGGTACGCAACTGTAGAATATCGGGAAAAGAGGGCGCGAGCAATGCGGTAATCGGAACATATCCAAGAGATCCATGCGAAACGATCTATCATTTGTTTCCCCTTTTCCCTGGGCACGTTCCTTTGTCTGTATACTGGTTCCATGATGCTTGCGCTCACGCATACATTCCCCTCCGTGCTTGATTATATGCCTAGTATACGTATATAACAAGTGGTTGGAGGGGATAGATGGAAGCTATATATACATATCCCATGCGTTAAGCGAGTTGAGCGCTAGCGCTAAGCCCTGTTATTGGGACCCGGAAATATCCAAAGTAAAGTTTCAGGAGATTGTGCCACCAGTTTGTCACATATCACATGTTACCAATTTATTGTGCGCCCCTTGTTCCTCGTGCTGTTCGCAAAAACCTAATCAGGTCGTCGGATTTTATTTTCCGAGTTGAGCAGATCGAAGTCGCGCTATCTTGGGGTCCTTGCCACTCGACTTCCTAGTAGGCACGGGCTTCACATGATGCTGTGTTCATAATGAATATAGGAGGGCCATATACTCAAGCCTTGTATGCATATATTAATGACTCTCCCAGTTTTTGGGCGTCAGTTTCTAACTCGGTACCCGAATCCCGAGTTCTCTTCTCAGACCGTGTCAGTCTCACATAGAGCGCTTGATCGGTGTTGCCAAGTGCAGTGGCGATGCCTCCATCTGGTCGCAGCCCGTCACATGATCCAGAATATGATCTTGGACGCAAGGAGTAACACGATGACTTCCTGGCACGGCCGTAGGCTTGGCAGCGGAATAGCTAATTAGATCTCGCTGTGGATGGGTCCTCCGATTCACTAGAATGAAATTATCGTCGTCACGAAACATCTTGCTTGAACGCTACGAAGTGCACCGGTTTTCTCGCGAACGCTCACGTCACAGCCATCGATGACTCTGGAACGATTCGGATCTTTTTGCCCTGATCCTATGCCACAAGGCGACCGATGCTTATCGCCTTCCACCTTCTGCAAGCGAGTTCGGACCTCACCACTAGCAGCGGGATGCCCTACGTTTCCCACCGCCACCAAAGAGTAGGTATCATCGAAGAACAGGGACGGAGATCGTTATTCAGCGCAAATCACGGGTCGATTCGGGTGCTGCAGGTGAAATGGTGCGTTCGTATTACCGATTTGACTACTTCCGGCAAGGTCGGCCCGAAATAGCTACTGGACTGGTCGGTCTCCCGTCCGGAGTGAAATCAAGGCTTATCCCATTACCCATCAGGGGGAAACTGCAGGCTTTCAGATTGTGCGACTACAAGACAAGCCAGCATTTTGTTTTCCTACCTCGCCACTCAAACATCGCGTCATCTTTGCCAAGGTCCAGACCAGAAGTAGATGGCACCTGAAAAATTCCTTGGGCCTCGAGCGGACCTTGGCTCAATCGGCCGCTGGGAAGACGGCCGCTGAAGCCCTGCGCGCCGACTTGACAATAATCACGTACCTACATTGATGGTCGGACCCCCATGCCCTCTTCACTGGGACCCTCACTCGGAAGCACTCGACATCAAAATTAGATGGGCATTAAATGTCGTATATTTGCGTTGATCGGCTTTTCTGTGACCGGTGACCTCCTTGAATCAATGTCACGTAACAATGTTTGATGAGACGATAACGTTTTCTCCTTTGTATGCGGTAAAATAACGGCTTTGAGTCAGTCCAGCACCCCCCTCTTCCTCCCCCCGAACGGATGCAAGCAGATGAGGTTGCCCTCCTACACGCGCATGCACCAGGACAACGTGTTGCTCGGTATGTAATATATTCAACCCCCTTCTACCGCTGATTCGTTGGTGTGGCTCTGCCAGGTGTGGGCGCGAAGTTTCAACATCCGAGTCATTTGTATCAGTCCTGTACCGCGCTGATCGTGCACAGGCTTCAATTGATTCATGTCCGGGTCGCGCCACAAGCTTGATCTTTGGCGAGCAATGTACCGCCCCACCCGTACCCCTGCGGCCTGGGCAATGCGGCCAGATAAGATAAGATAGCGCGGGCGTCAACGGCCTGTGGATCCATGTGGTAATTATGAGACACGTCACATCAATACACAGCATTGGATGTGACTCGGGCCACACGGGCGTAGCCAAGGCAGCCTCTCTTTCAAACACTTCCTTGCTTTCTCCGCAATTACGATGAGCAACAGAGGACGTGGTTTTGAACGAGGCTTCGATCGCGGACGGGGGGGTGGCCGAGGTGGAGGCGGGGGAGGTGGACGAGGATCCTTTGACTCCCGTGGTCGTGGAGGTCCCCCTCCACCTTTCCGGGGCGGAGACCGTGGTGGTCGAGGATATGGTGACCGTGGAGGTCGAGGATTCGGTGACCGTGGCGGCCCAAGAGGGCGTGCTCGAGGAGGGTACGTGTCTTGCCTGTTCCCCCCAGGATCTCTGGGTAAACGCCGTCCATAGCGTCTTCATGCGTGGACGACCTGCATATATCGACCAACGTATCGCGGACGACTCGGACAAGGCACTCGTCGCGACGTTCTCGCGCGCAGGCGCAGATGCGGACAGCATGCCCTCGCGTCCCGACTTTGGGACGGAGGGCAGAGAAATTAAACTGCGAACCAACTTCTTTCCTGTGCGGGTGCCCAAAGGCCCTTTGTACGAGTACGATGTAGCCATCACCCCTGTAGCGGGTACTGCCACGCGTCGCGTGAAAAAGCGCATCTACCATCTTGCCGAACAAACAACGGCATGGGGACAAGCTGGGATGACGGGCAGGGTGGCGCACGATGGCAGCGCCAAACTCATCGCCGCCTTCCAGCTGCCACAACCATTGACGATCAAAGTCCCATACTATGACGAAGACGAAAACGGTCCCCCGCCGACGGGGGGCAAGGAATACACACTCACAATCAATTTCATCCAAGAGATTGACACCTCAAACCTCATGAAGTACTTACGGCATATGTTGTGAATTGACATGGTAGCTGATTTGCCATTAGTTACTTGCAAGGTCAAGCTCAATTCCGCAATTACGATGTATTACCCGTCATCGCCGCCCTGAACATCATCCTTGCCTCCACCCCGGGGAGGACCGGAGTCATGGTGGGCAGAAATCGGTACTTCTTCCGCACTGCTGCGCAACCTGCCAATTTGGGTGGCGGCCTCGAGGCGTGGAAAGGGTTTTATTCATCGATTCGACCAGCTCACAAGCAATTGATGGTCAACGTCAATGTTTGTACTACGGCCTTTTACACACCGGGCAACCTCGCGGACGCGATGTTGGCGTTTCGGGATTTCTCGTTTGGTGCCCGAATGGAGGTCTTTTGCAAGAGCGTAAGGATCAAGACGACCCACCTTGGTCATCGAAAGACCGTAAAGAGACTTGCACGCCACACCGCAAAGTCGTATTCGTTCGACACTCCCGAATTTGGCAAGGTTACAGTGGAGGAGTATTTCAAACGCAGCAAGTCTATTTTCATGCCGTTTTCTCGCATCTTCTGAATACCTTTCTTCAAGAGTATAACATTCGACTGAGACGTCCCGAGTTGCAGCTCGTGGACGTTGGCTCGCAAAAGCCAACGTATTTACCTCCAGAAGTTTGCGAGATACTCCCGGACCAAGCTTTCAAGGGAAAGCTGACGGATGACCATACTGCCGCCATGATCACTATTGCGTGTCAACCCCCCAATGTGAACGGAGAAGCGATCGTCAACCAGGGTCTTGACCGTCTTGGGCTGAGGGTAGCAGGACCGGAGCTCCAGTCCTTTGGGGTGAGCATTGGCCCAGATATGGCTGTAGTTCCTGGCCGTATCTTGCCCAAACCGGGAATCACTTACCAAGGCGGTTCCGCTGCTATCGACGACAGAGCCTCGTGGAACCTCAGAGGGGTCAAATTCGCTGTTGGGGCGCGCCTTGACAAGTGGGCAGTCCTCGTGATCAAGGATAATACTAGAGATGAATTCGACGGTTCTGCGGACCCAGAGCTGCGCAGAGTGGTGGCCGAGTTCCGGAAAATGTGTAACACGAGTGGAATGCAGGTCAACACAGATCCAAGTTATGTCACAGCCCAGCTTCCGCCAAAGGATAGATCCGATCTCACGCGCCGGTCTGCCATTGATACCATCAAAAATACGCTCGTGACTGTCAAGCCAAAACCTTCGTTGGTCTTTGTCATGTTGGCGAGCGGTGACAAGGCTATATACGAGGGCCTGAAACACCTTTGCGACGTCTTTCTGGACGTGGCCAGCGTTTGCGTTCAATCTTCAAAGATTCGCAAGGGTGGGCCGCAATATCATGCCAACGTAGCGCTCAAGGTGAATATGAAAATGGGTGGCATCAATCACAGACTGGATCAAAACAGCGCAAGATGGCTGAATGCTATGCCTACCATGATTGTTGGAATGGATGTCACTCATCCAAGTCCTGGTAGCGCCACTGGAACCCGTAAGGATATATCCTTTCTCTGTTTAGCACCACTGACGTGTTTCAAATCAGCTTCCGTTGCGGCCGTCGTTGCAAGTGTCGACAGTGCTTACGCCCAATATCCCGCTAGCTTGGAAATGCAAGAGTCCAAGAAAGAGGTATTTTAACGTTTTGAAGAACAGCCGCTGTTTCCTGATACATTCCTATTTTTGAAAGATGATAACGAAACTCAAGGAAATGATGATCGACCGCCTTAAGCTCTTCAAGCAGAAAAGTGGGAGGCTTCCCGAGCGTGTTCTAGTATATCGCGATGGGGTTTCAGAGGTGCGTCTTGTGTTTCTCTTCAGTCCACCGGTCTCATCACGCGCAGGGTCAATTCCATATCGTCCGACAAGAGGAGCGACCTCTGATTTTCGAGGCCTTCAAGGCTTTCAGTACACCCAAGGGACCATACAGGCCTCGACTGACGATCATCATCTGTGGCAAACGCCATCATACACGCTTCTACCCAACCGAGGAAGACAGTGCCGCAGGTGATGGAAACCCCCGTCCAGGCACTGTGGTTGATCGTGGCGTTACTGCTATATACGACTTTGATTTCTTCCTACAAGGTCAGTAGTTTATCCGTGATCATGTGCGTCGGCGCTGATAGATGGTGTACAGCACATGGCGGGTTGCAAGGCACCACTCGTCCCACGCATTATTACGTCGTTCACGATGAAATTGGTTTCAAGGCAAATGAGATCCAGGGGCTCACGAACGCCCTTAGCTACATGTTTGCTCGCGCGACAAAGGCCGTGAGTTTGGCATCACCTGCGTACTACGCAGACGTCGCTTGCGAACGGGGCAGATGCTATCTGCGCAAACTGTTCCTCGGCCTCACGGACGGGACGGCGGGGAGCGGCACCGGAAGCGTCTCGGAGCAAGATGTCATCAAAGAAGCCCAGAAACTATGGGGCAGCGGGGTCACCAGACAGGCCCTCAAGGACACCATGTTTTACCTCTAAGCTGTCTCGCCCTCGGGGACGAGGCATTCGCACGATCCATCTGTCCCAATGTAATACCATATCTCGCTGTCGTGTTTGATCTTTCTCGCAATATTGTACATCTCCGCAGTTCTTGTATTAGAGTTTTCCCGCATGTGTCTTGTGTAGTCGTGCAGTGTATGTCGACGTGGATATATTGTCCCAATGCATGGTTTTATGTTACAAATTGCATCCATTCGTATCCCAAACACGCCAAAGCCAGATTAACCCAAGGTAGATATCGTCGGTAGTTCGATAGGATAACGCCGGGCGTTCTCTTGCTCGTCCCGAATCGGTTTCCGTGCATTGAGCCTGGCCTCGATGAGTCTCGTCCAACCCGAACTGAGGTCCGTGGACTTACACGGCGAGCATGGAGTTCACGTACGCTGCCCAGCCCAAAGTACGTCATGGCGCGCAAAAAAAGACAGGACGGACTTACACTTGCTCAATATCACGCCGGGGGCGATCGTCAGAGCTTGCCCGAGCTGACGGTCCTGCATATAGTACTAGGGAGGCGTCGGTCACGGCCGCTCGCGTGCATCGATAGGCTCACCATGATCACCATCGCCAGCGAGTTGAGGCTGACAGATCGGGACGAGTCATGCGGGAACGTCGTGAATCGCGAGGAAAACTGCAGACTCACAAGGTGAACAGGCCCATCTGCACGAACACGACGACGAGCCTCTTGATGTAGCTTTCTTTCCTGCGACAAAGGAAAACCGGTCACGAGATGCATGCGACTGGCGGGAGGCGGAGCTGTACCGAACGCTCGACGGCCGCAGGTAGTACACCACCGAGAACGTGATGAGGGCATCACAGATCGCGCTTGCGATGGCGGCCAACGCTACGTACTGACAAGACGCTCGTTAGCATTCGACGCTGAAGGTACATAAAGTCGTGGTGACGCACTTTCGTATAGTATGTAACGATATTCGTTGGTGTTTGGACGCTGCTCAACCGTAATCAGCCGACGAAGGGTGCTAGATATGCGAGCACGGAACATTTCAGCGACGACCACTATGTTTGGCTATCAGCAAGGCAGGTCGGTACACATTGAGAGCATGGACGCACACAACCCCAATACTAATATGTAAAAAAACACGCAATTTTGGTTAGCTTGCGTAGCAGTTACTCGAGAAGCATGTCGGCACACTTAGCTGAAGACACGCAAAAGTAACCTATACAGAAGTCAGCTTCGACTCTTCCCTGGACTGAAGCCACCGACTACTGCCAATGTCACCATCGCGTTTCGATCGCTGACTTTAGTCGCAGACATCGTGAAAATATATGATGTCGACACGAAAGAAAGCCTTACTGATCCATACTCTTTGAGAATAAAAACTGAAAAGAACAAGAACAGCCATAAGGATGGGCGACAAACTGCAATGATGGTTTCATACACTTGAACAATGAATGTAATGATATACTTGAGGGAATGAGCCGCCGTTTCAAGGTTCTTGCATGTTCAAAACGACTCACAACGGCCGCGATGGAAAGCTTGACCCACGATTGATTAGCAGATAAAACGGTTAGCACTGAACAAACCTACGATTTCACTGCTATGAGATCGAAAAAAAAAAAAAAAAGAAAAGAAAGCATCAAATCAGGTGCACAGGTATTAGGGAAGCAATCTACCGTGTGATATAATAGGTACATGACAGAGAGACGCTCCTCCGGCAGGTAATCAACTCCTTGTAGAAAGTCACTAGCAGACCGAAGAAGTGCGCCGTATCGAGTATGCTAACAACGAAGACGAGTGACATGAGAACACAGCGGGACTGGTATGGTATCTGAACTTTACCTGACGACGTATACCTGCCGGGGCAACAATGAACGGGTCCGAGTCACCATGAAATTCAGATGCTTAATATAACACAACTGTCCTGCCTACCTGAAGCTTGTTAATGATGTTGTCGCGCCGAAAAGCGTGCACGTAAAATGCGAACTGGCAAATTTCAACCCCATACAAGCTAGAATGTATACAACGATTAAATTTAGCTGGTCGGCAAGTCTGAACGTCGTAGGTGGTAGCTGCGACGACGTACAACACCGCAATGGTAAGACCTGCCGAAAAGGGTTCATGTCCGAGAAATGCATTCGATGAAAAGATGAGTAATGAAGACATACCGATGTACCCTGGTCCCCACACGGTTGTGTGACTCAAGCCTTCGCCGGACATGCTCAAGGCATGCACTGCTGACCTGGAGGTGATAATAGCTTGAAAGCAAAAGGTGTACGCTCGAAAAACGTCTGAATCGAGCTGGCCACGAGGATCTAACGTATGATGGTACATAAGACTCCAACCATTGAATGCAGTGGCGCTCAGGAATCTGAATTCACCAAGGCGCGCGAAATCGGTCGTGTGCCTGGAGCTCAGCAGAATAAACATCTCGGAAATCTGGTTGAGGTAAGCGCCTCGATCTGCTGGTCGGCCCAGGTGAAATTCCCACCCTCTGGTAGGCCGGCACATGTGAACTATGCATTGTGAAATTCGATGCCATTTGGAATGATCAACGGAAAAGGAGATGCCCTGGCTGCTCACTGACGCGGAAGATTTTCTCGTCCAGAAATTTACCATGGCCAGAAAGGACAACCCCAAGGTTCTTTGCGTTGGTGTTCAATAAGCGTCAAAAGTCGTCTTTCCCCCGTGATTTAGGGCCAAGTGAACTTTGCATAGAACCCTGACGGCGTCCATCCGCTTGAAAGCGAGTTATTACCATTCCGAGTCGAGAGTATACAATTCAAACGTAATGTTGACCTACCATTCAATTACTGTAGATGCGCCGGATGATATGCCTACAGCGGATAGAAACATCGTCGTCTTGGCGACAACTTGAAAGGTATATAGTACTAGTACACAAACGCGAGTGTGCTCTGTTGTTCGGGTGACCCCCAGATCATATTCGGTTTCTCGGTCCCCTCTGGATGCAATCAGCGACGGACAAGCCTACGCATACTACTAATGCGGGAGACTGATTTGAGAGCATAGAGTCTCGGCGGAACTTCGCAGGGACGTGTGTTTACTCCCCCTGACTTTTTTTTCCGTAGACGGGGACCCGATAATTACATGGTCCACCAGAGCCGCCTACACCCGGCGGAGAAAGCCGAGCGTAGCTCAGAGGAAATTGCAACCCGTGGATCGTTTCACCAGCACATGTGACGTTGATATCACTGTTATATCTTGATCAATTCGGTCGTATTGACGCCTTGCTCTGGTCCGGGCCCGTAATCCCAAGGATTCCCTCAAAAATGAATGTCAGGGAAGATGATCAACTTGCGTATCTTGCCCGTCCCCCCGGGGATTTCTGGATAAACACCGTCCATTGAGTGGTCATGCGAACCAATG
>JBBPUI010000151.1:0-33421 GCA_038094615.1 Heimioporus aff. retisporus | reverse complement strand
CGGCCTGGGACTCGGGAGACTGGTTGTGATGAATGACGCCGATACCGCCCAAGAGGGCGAGACTGATGGCCATTTCGGTTTCAGTGACGGTATCCATCGGGCTACTCAAAAAGGGAGTTTTGAGGACGACGTTGCGGGTGACCTTGGTCTCCGTGATGACATCTGAGGCAGGAAAGTCAATCTTTCCAGGAAGGATCAAGAAGTCATTGTACGTGAGGCCGCCGTGGAGCTGCGAGTCGATAAGCTCTGGGATGGCGAGACCGTCCTGCTTGGGGTACTCTGCGAGATGAACCAGGGCTTGGGAAGGATCCAGGAAAGGTTTGGCGGGCATGTTAGCTGAGCAAAAAGCGCGACACGAGGGGATTGATAGATAGTGTTGCCGCGAGGTGAACCGAGGTGAATCGAAGTGGAAACTAGAGTTGGCAAGGCCAACATGAGCCTTGCTGTGATAAATTCCCGTCTGCATTTCAACCAAGCCATGTATTAAAAAAATCCCGCTCTCGAGAAATATATACCAACATTCAGGAAACGACGTAAGTAGATGAATCCAGGCATAAAAGGGTATCCAAGACGTTGAAACATGTACAAGCCATGTATAGACGAAATGCCGCTCTCGAGAAATTTACCGGAACATTTAGAAAACGAAATAAGTAGAAGAATTTAGACACAAAAAGGCAATAGCAAAAGTAACAGTACCTGACTTCAGTCGTAACAGCAAACACCTGGCGAGTAATAAACTATAACGATCAGACCGCTGTGTCGCCCATCGCCCTTCCTTTCCCTTTTCCGCTTGATTCAACGGTGCCAGTCATGGCCGAAGAAGGTTTATTCGATGGGCTTGGAGGTGCTTCGTCGGATTCATCCGCAGGTGAAGGACGTGCTCGCTTCCGAGGAGAAATCAAAGGACCCGCACGCACACTGGCCGCAGACGCACTGGACGAAGCAAGAGGCTTTGCGTATGCAAGGATGCAGATTTGTTCGATGTTGGCCCGGAAGGAATGACATGGCGGGTCATTTTTAGCAAGGAACGTTTCATGTAAGGAAAAATACACCGCAATGATGGCATCAGCCAAGCAAGCATTGGCATCCTCCGGTTCGATGAAAACATCATCTTTGTAAAGTGGGAGGGGCCCGGCCTTATGCGTGTGCATTATTGCGTGTAGCTTTGGCTTGTATTCCATCGGAACAGGCCATGACATCGTCTCCTTGTCAACGGTCTCTACTACCTGCTGCATCGAGTCTGCCCTATCGGTAACCGGGTCGTCATAGTATGCTTTCGGTATGGGCTTTTCCTAATGAACATCCGAGTCAATGTATGGCCGATCACAAAATCCATGCTGAAACGTACACGTTTTTCGAAAACTGAACGTGCGAACCGGCAGACCATTTTGCCTGCAGCATCCTTACGGAGTAAGTCTTGACTTCTGTCTGGGGCGGATAGCCACCCCTGAATCTTCTCAAGAGCTTCATAAGTGCCAGCAAAGTCCTGAGCAAGTACCGGATTCGCGGGAGCTTCGCCGAAAAGCTGGAATTTGGACTTGTCCAGAGAACTCAACTCCGGTCGAACAATATTCCCAACCGCCCTTCCCTATGTCCGAACCGCATCCCAGGTACTTGAGCAAGTGATTCTATCCACATTTTGTTGTCGGTCAAGCAGAAGGATGTTCAACTGTTGGTGTCTACCCTCGGCAGATCGACTGAGCGCGCCAAAAAAGACGAAATCACGAAAGATTTGCAAGGATTCTTGTGAGATCTGTGGGACCAGGTGGTTTCCCCTATTGCTGATTCCCTCCGTTCCACACTCGCACGCCTTGTGCAATCCCGCATCTAGTGGTGTCCTACCGCCGAGTTCTCTCTTCTGCCATTACACGCTGCTGCGCCATACAGGAAGGACCAGAAGGGGTTTTCTGATTTGTACATCTCATCCTACACTCCCACCCTGACCGCCCCCATTCAGGCTCGGCGACCCACTTCCTCGACATCCGCATCCACCCGGAAACGTTTTGTTGCTGTCGGACAGGCGAACGCGAGCGGAACCAATAAGCTCCAATCTGTCGGCACGGAACTGGCCAACCTCGCACAACACCTTGACAGCCTCGCGATGTTCACCTCTATCGAAGGACAGGAGTCATCGATTCCGAAGGTGACGGAGGAACTGGAGAAGAACGAGTGGGCGCATCTCGCCCGCCATGGACTCCCAGACAAAAGCCACCCGTTTGAGTCCGCGTCCGCTCTCCAAGATGGATGGCTGACAATCCAGCAGATCAGCCAATTAGAAGTGAAGCATGCCGAATTCGCGTACCTGTCGGCTTGCCACACGATGGTCAGAGATGAGGAGAGCCCGGACGGGTCGCTCCATCTGGCTGCTGCGACGCAGTTTGCTGGGTTTCGATCGGTGATTGGGACGATGTGGGCAGTGGACGACGCGCAGGCGAACAAGATCGCCTCCATGTTCTACAAGTTTATGGTGGACGAGTCGGGTCGGCTAGATCATACGCGTGCGGCGTATGCGTTGTGGAGAACGATGAGGTGGCCGTGGGTAGGGTGCCACCCGATCAACGAATTCTCCACGTGCATGGTGCCTAGTGTCGTATCCCGCATATGCTCTGTCTCGGCGGAGTTGCACAAGGAGATTTTGCGACACCAGCGGGAGAACATGTCTCTCAGGCGTTTCGGCAAGATAGAACGTCTCGCTTCGTTCCTCGGTCCTCTCCTTTCCGTGTGTGCACCGCCGCCCTTCTCACACGCGCGCTTGCAGCTGGCTCGAAAACCTCCCGAAGGTCGTGTGAGTGTCGTACCCTGGACTGGCGAGCCATCCATACCACGCTTGCGCCAAGGAGCTGCTCCATCCAGATGCGTACTCTGGATGCTCAGCTTTGGCGTCTGGGGGGACCGCACGACGGCAAGGGCCAAGCTCGATCAGGTCGCTAGGAAGGTTGCAGACGAGATTAGAGAATGGATTGTTGAAGTGCGCGACCGAAAAGGATGAGGTGGATGTCGTTGCAGATGAAGGTGAACTTGAACTTGATGATGAAATATGGGCTCGGGAGGGGTATGGTTCACTCTGAGAAGACAATATCATGTATTATCAGAATCCCTATTATATTGGAGCGACTATGATACTGGAATGCGCATGACAGAGTGATTATGACGTTGCGGTAGTTCTGGCTTGGTCTCGATAACATCTGCTGATATCAGCAAATAGGTCGCGGCTGACAATTCTCACGTCCTGCCATGTGATCTCAGTCATATTAGGTAATCTCACAGTTTTGCAATTTTTGTGATGCCCGAGTGGGATTCGAGACCAGAGGCCCCCGCGTAGCACGATCATAGGAATTTGGTCAGTAAGGCTATTATTACCTCCGAAAAGTGCTGCCTGAAGGGAGTGTGATCCCAAAACCGAAACGAAGGGGTTGGTGGAACAAGCAGTGAATCAACTGTCTTTGTCTTTACCGTACGCTTGAACTTTCCATGTCAACCAGCTTTCGCATGTCTTACCATCGACATCACCTCGGGACTCGAACATGACGTTACCGATCCAAAGCATACCACCACGAAGCGACCAAAAAAGAAGACGGCATGTGACATAAGGCATAATATAGGATAAGCCAGTTTACAAGTTTCTGAAGGCAGATTGGCACATAGTTACAACGAGGGGGCTGGTGAAACATGGAACGCTTGAACAGGGTATATTTTCATACCTGAAGGAAAAACGCACAGTGATTCACATCAGTGGGGGAATCAGATTCCTCCGCAGCCATCGTCCGCTTGGCAACCAGCTCAGCAATAGAAGCATCGACGCGGCAGCGCAATTTGTCCTCCAATTCCGCACATCTACGCCCGGCGGCTACAAGTTTCTCGCCAACTAACCGTCTCTCGTCCAATGCTTGGGAGTATTCCTTGAGGAGGGCTTCAATGTTGGGACCCATAATGCCGGGCTGTCCCTAAATAGAAGACCCACGATGAGCACATACAGAAAAAGAACATCAATTAGTCTGGCCTTTAATTCCCCAGGAGCAGATACCATGTACAGGCTTGGGTTTATGTTGGAAAGTGTCGTGGTATAACGTGTAAACGCTTTTACGGACGCAATAGTAAAAAAGGGGAGGGTGGTAAAAATACTATTTCCAGACGGATGCGGTGACATAACGCGTAACACTAGAGTTGGCAAGGCCAATATGGGGCCTTGCTAGATTCCTGAATCCTTCGTATCCTAGGTACAAGATTCTCGAACCCCATCCTATTCTGGCAAATGTTTGTATTTATTTAGAATCTGCAGACAAAATGCACATTCATATGGCCTTGCTACAGCAAGGCAATTTTGGCTGAGTTCGACACGGTTCGCGGTACTGGATTAGGGTAGCGGCAGACACGAGTCGGCTTCCGCTATCGGTCGCAGGCAACCCTGCCTCAGTCGACGCCAGATTCAGGAGCGGTGTCCAAAGGAGGAGCCTGATGCCATCTGCCGCACCGTTGCCAACTTTATACGGGTCCCACGTCCCACCGGAGACTTGATGACTTCGCCGGTTCCGATGGAGAATTATGTCGCTTGACATTGTCACTGACAGCGACTGGAGTACTCATAAATCCTTGCAGTTTACCCGAAGTTAGGGAGTCCCAACAAGTCGGACCTCGTATACTTATCCCTATTTCTTCGATCCCGAGCCACTCCAGCGTACAATCACGAACTGGCATGACTCGCCGCGACGTGATGGACACACCACCACTTCTAGTGGATAAGGCTACAGTGCTCATCGTAACCTAATGTACTACTTGCAGACTGTTTCTGTCAACAATATCACCAGTCCGAAAACCCAACCAGCTTTCCATCCCAACTCCACCACAACATCTCGTCCTCTTCTGCCATCTCCTTTGGTTCGCTCTCCGATATGTTCTCACAAGACTTTACCCACACGCCCTGCGCCTTGGCCCGCTTCATTTGCTTCTTACCAGTCACATCACCCTCGACCGGGATCTCCCCAGACGCAACCAAAAACTCAGCCAGATGCCCCTCCATCGACACACACCAATTCTGCCGGGGCGTCCAGGAGGGGTGATCGAATCGCCTTGGTGCCCTTAGCAGCACGTGTATCTGCGTCGGCGCTAGCATACAACCAGTGAGAACGAGACACCAACACTTGAAAGAAGTGATTGTACCCATCTCGCAAGCCAACCCATGCCCATCGTCCTCTGCACACGCACTTGCGAGGGTACGCGATAGCAAGCGCTCCGCAGCGAGCACTGTCTGTGGGTCTTCAGTACGAGACACGACGGGCTTTGAGTGTAGAGGCATGTGGGACGACGCTTCCGAATCCGATTCCGACGAGGATGGTGACGGACTTCGGGACGGGGGCGGGGACGCGTCATCGTCGAACTCATCCCCACCTTCATCGCTGCTCTCGGCCTCTTCCTCTTCGACGTCCGTATTGCTCTTCTCATCCAAAGGACTGTCGCCCTCGTCCGAATCGTTCTCCTCACGCGCATCGTCGTCCCGCAACCCCCACACCCGCGTCTCCAACCCATCGATCCCCACCACCACCCGCGCCTTGGCAGTCCCAACACTCGGCCCGAGCGCAACCGCGACGAACGCTCGGGTGACCCCCCGTTCCCGGGGTGCGTCCCGCCTGTCCGCCACACCGCGCAGGGCAAGCGCCGTCGAGAGCGCGACGAATGTCGTGTACAGGTGCGACGTGAGCGTGTCAAACGACGACAGCAGTTCGTGGCGTTTCTTTTCCGCGCGTGTGGGAGTCTAGAAAGAGGTCACGTTTGTACGCGGAGTCAGGGAGGGCGGGGCGTACATCGCTCGTAGGCATACGCGCCAATTGCACGATCGGGCTGTCCATGCAATGCAATCCGATTCCGATGCAAAATAGAATATGAAAATAAAGCAGAACATGGTCATGTACAGTGACAGAAAGACGAAAGAGGGTGCTAACAACGGGACTTGGTTCTTGAGAAACAGGACGTGGCCAAGAAAACTGGTGCACAGCCTAGCGGCCATGTGAGCGCTCACGACGTCGGTGTCGAGGACTACCGTCGGGATGCCGGAACTGGGTCCAGGAACTGGTCTAGCCACGTTTAGGGCCTGCTTCGCTGTAGTTGTATCGTGTCCTTTGTCAATTGTGTTTGGATCGGCGTTGTTTGTCTCGTCGTGAGTGTATGATTCCAGAGCATTGAGCGAGGGGGACAAAATCCGCATGGAGGCTGGTGGTAGAGATGCAAAGGAATCTGAAAGAACAATAAGACACGCGTTCTCTCAATGACGCGAACACGTGACGCATGTACCACACCCCTTACATTCTCAATGGTGTCAATGACGGTCCGGTCGGTCCACTAGAGGGCTAGACAGGGCCGGAAAAGGTTGTCGACGCGTTTGTGAGCGGCCTATCTTCGAGCACTTTTTTCGTTCTGACCACACGAATAATCGTACATGACGAAAAACGAAGAACATCAAGAGTCTTAGCGCAACCCAGGAATTTCCAATGGCACACATCATAGGCCCTTGTCGAAAAACGCAGTGCATAATAGCGTTTCACCGCCCATCATTTACCTGGCGAAAGCCTGCGCGTCTCGATGAGAGACGCGTTGTCATGAAGGAGGTGGTTTACCAAGATCGCAGCAGGCGGTACGTCATGCCTCAACGTCGTTGGCCTCCTCGATCTCGGGGCTCGGGTTGCCTTTAACGTTTAGCCCTGCTTCAAACAGACGTGTATATGAAAATAACAGCAGTGACCAGTCGGCCTCTGTACCAAAACGATATATGTCGATGATGCGGGCTTTGGGAAGCCACAGCACGCAGGCAGTTAGTCCGTATACCCAAGTGACAGGATCGCATACAAGAAAGCGCTTATCCTTAGTTGAACTTGCTATCTTCAGCCGTCTGGTCGATGGCAAACTACAGGCCGTGGGCGGTTGGCTCGTACCGAAGCAACGAGACTACGTACGCCGTCGATTGATATGTAAGGCATGGGAGACACAATGACCATAATCGTGGCGAGGAAAATGAAGCTCTTTAGCAAATGCATGTCGATATCTGTGTGTTGGACTATCTGACTCGGAAAGATGTCGGTGCTTACTTCGAGTTCACGCAGGGGTTTCATATATAACCATTTCCGTGGCGCGGTGGCAGGCGCAGCCCTGTTTGTTACGGCAATGCAGTAGGTTGACGTCCATCACATATGTAGCGGAGACATCTCGACCCGAGAATGCGAATGGCGGGATGGATTCTCGGAGGTCCGTCCTGGTTCACACCAGAGGCTCGCACTCGCAGTGTGGGGTGTCGAAAACCGTCATTCAGTAACCGTAGTGTCGTGTCCTTGACATGAGTTCCTTGTTCCTCGCGTGCGAACTCGGGCTGGGTAAATGGTAGGATTGAATTCTACATGCGCAATGATGGAGTTCAAAACAAGGTACCCTCCAAGAAAGACTCACCGTTACGTGGATTCTCCGGTTCCGGGTGCCAATTGCAAGCAACTAATTGTCCGGGGAGATTGCAATTGACAGAATGTTGCGATACCGTAGCGTGGTGGGAAGTTTAGTTTGTGTCAAAACGTCCCAGAGAGAAACAGTGTCCGATGAAGAGTATATAATGAAATCTTCGTGTCGGGGTCGGACGATGCATGAATACTTCCCAGTATCAGGAACAGGCCATTCTGTGACTGTAGTTCCAGTCGACGCATCAAAATGCTTGATTGTATTATCTGATATGAGGAGAATGTAATTGTCGAATCAGAGGAGAGCCGTGTTGAATGTAGGAATTACTTGCGCTTCGGTGTCAACGAGCAATTTGTCGCAGATCCGAAGACGGTTTCGAGTGCCGGTCGCAATTTGGCTGCCTTCTGGCGAGTATTTTGCTGCGGCCAGACAGTCCGAGTCGAGGGGATCAAGTGCGAAGACTCGTCTGCAAGCCCCGAAGCCCCAGACAGTGGTTGCATGCATGTAAGATGTGATGTGCCGAGTTGAATCGAGGGAGAAGTCAACCGCGCATACGGTGGAATCAGTATGCGCAAAAACCGCGATATAATCGCCATCCGGTGAGACAGCGAAACAAGTTACAAGCCCTTGTTTTTTTCCATTGTTGCGATTAAGGTGCCATCTTGCCAATGGACGTGCTTACATTTGTCTGTCAGATGGAGAACGAATTGAAACAGGAAACGATAGGGCAGACGAATCAGATTCAGAGCGAGTAGTCTTTTACGCAGCGCAGACCCTCTAGGTTGAATCTCCCTTTGTAGGCTTTAAATCACGGTGCCTTCAACATGCCGCGTTACGTGGTGCAGGACGTTATAGGGATGTGGACGATGTAGCCGATACCATCGCTCTCGAAGACGGCGCAATCGTCTGATCCCAAATTACGTGGTGCCTAGGAATAATGCGATGACTTTAAGACTTCCCTATATTTTTCTTGTAGATCCTTCTCTCCATGGTATATCCGACCAGATGAAGGGAACATTCGCGCAGCTGTCCAGGAGGCCGTTTCCGAGTTGTCACCATCCTGAGCGCCCACCAAATAACATTCGCTCCGGCCATCTTTTCGGCGCGGAGGGTGGGTAAGCCTCCCCCTTTGAGTCGCATCCCATATTCCAGATTGACCACCTCAGTCGTTGGTCATGGTCTCATGGAGCGTGAGGTTGTGTACAACAGTCAGCAGTGTTTCGTTGGTTGAGAAAAATGATTGCCCCAGTACTTGTCCAAAAAAAAAGAAAAAAAATTGTCTGGCTCGTTTCTCACGCCAACGTGGGAGCGGATCGAAGGACCGGACAGTGGTAATTGATGAGGTAAAAGCAATAGTGCCGATGGTGTTGGACAAGCAAGACACATTGTGCGGACGCCGGACTTGCTTTGATGATCTGCCATATTGTTTGTGTTGATTTGTGAGTCGTGACTTCTACACCTGTTTCAAGGTAGATGTAGTCTCTGCGAGTATACGTACGGGGCCGGGCGAACGGGATAATGGGCAAATATTCCAAGCTCCAACGTGACCTGTATTCTAAATCGATACCATCATTGTTTCCAGATTTGTATCCTCCTGAGTTCATCTTCCTCTGTTCATGGTAATCCATCATGCCACCCACCGTTGGGCCACGGACCCACTTCCTCACAAAGATCGGGCGCAATACTAGATGATCATCCGATATTCGTTGCCATCGTCGATCTGACTCTAGAGGGGCAGCAGTACGTCCGCTTGAATGCGATGAAATAAGCGACCAATCAGATTATGTATCATGACAGGCGTCCAACGGTTCCGGCGCCCGCACCGCGGCACTTTTCTTGCATGATACCCTGTGATGCCCTGAAGTCCAATTTTGAACGCGGAGAAGGCTTCGGTATGCCTTCCCGGCCATCACGTTGGATCATATGCCTGTACTGCCTCCCGGGGTCTCCGCGTTTTTCGCACCCCCTCGTCTTCTTCACTGAATTCGCCGATGCTGGAGCAGGGGCGGTCAGCGGAAGGGCCGATACGACCACGTGTTGACGCCTCGTGCCCTTGGTTGCGTCAGTGCGTGTTTCAAGTGACTCAACTCATCTATCATCTGACGCTCACACGTACGTTCATCGGAGGCTTGGGTGCTCGATGGACACACGCGTATATACGTCACAGTGTGAGGGATATTAGCGAGTTGATCTAGATCATTATAGCATTGGCCACGATGTGAGTAAGACCACTGCGGTGTACACAGCACTGTGCCACTCTCTTCAGCGCCACATCCATCCCTTTGGAGCGTGCTGCACTTGGGCACTGGGTTCAGTCATCTCGCTCGTCGCACGACGCCAATTGATACTGAATCGTCGTCGTCGCTGTATCCACGCCGAAGGATGCTATTGAATCGGGTTGCACATGCTCGCCTGCTGACACCGTTTACACACGCCCATTCTGGCGCTGATTTCGCGATAGCACAAGGTGTACGTTTCAGTCTCGTGTGTATCTGTTACACCAGGAGCTCACATGTGTGCTTGGCAGCCAGAAATAAGAACATCGGTATCGGATGGCAAGTCGATTGTCGGCGCCCATCCTCCTAGAACCCGAGATCAGACAATCGGTACAGTGTTGTGTGCCAATCGAGCAGGCAGACAGAATTGAACGTGCATCTATCAGATATTCTAGACGACGGTGATCCGTGTATCGCGCCAGTCGATGTCGCACCGTTACAAGGCCTCTTCCAGCGGGGAGCCACATTGCGTTTGCCCGTAACCAGACTCCCTCCTGAAATATTAGCCTACATCTTTGAACTCTACGTACTTCTCGGAGACGAAATGACGCCGATGTACGCACCCAAGCGAGGGCCGGTTTGCCTGACACGAGTCAGCAAGCTTTGGAAAGCGATTGCAGAATCGGATCCTCATCTATGGACAGCCATCCATGTACATCTTCCAGATGCATGCCCAAGTCGTGAGGAAGACGTGTCGAGGCTAAAATTCGTGTTCGACCAGTACCTGAAACGCTCAGGGGCGCTGCCTATGTCACTTGCCTTCACCGACCATCGGTTCTACCATGCGGCCACGGAGGAACTAATATCTTTGCTCGTCAACCGCCTTCGGATGCATTCATGTCGATGGAAACGTATTTCCCTTCATTTGTCGTGCGGTTATTTCCCCCACCTCTTCACGTTTATGCCATGCAATCTGTCCTCTCTGGAACATCTACAGATTAGTGGTGATGTGGTCGGACAACGCATCGTCACTCCGCTTCGCCTGGACTTGCGGTCCGCCAAGAACTTGAAATCCTTATCATATAGCGGGCCGGGACACGCACTGGACGATAAAATTGATGCCAATTGGGAGAAGCTTGAGGAGGTGTCGTTCGAATTTGCGCCACACAAAGGGATGAGCTCGACGATGTCTCGACAACTCGGGCGTCTTGCAGAGTGCAAAAATATTACTACCTGCTCTCTAGGAATCGATCGACCCTTTTGGCTTGACTTGAATGGCGACCGGACTGTCGTGTTGCCCAATCTTCGAACCCTCCGCGTCCGTCGGCTTTCCCTCCAATCACATGCACGTACGGTAATTGACCTTCTCATCCTGCCTCGACTCGAAGTGCTCGAAATCGATGCTGCCTTCCTGGTGAGTTGGGGTGGCCGGGATCTACCCTGGCACGATCGCAACTTTTCAAACCTCTTGGCACGCTCGGGATGTCCCCTCAGCAGACTCTCCATCCAAGACGTTCATTTCCCAAACGACGAGCTCATGCGGTGCCTTGCACACGCACACGCGCTCACATCGTTTCGTTTCATTCCCTGTCCGCGGTCGCAGGACATCGCAGACGTCCTTCGTGCGCTGGATGTCTCGGCATCTGCGGCGTTAATAGGAGGCCGAAAGCCAAGTGGAATGCAGAGTCAGGAAAATGGACAGAAACGCGTCGGGGATGGACCGCTGGCGCCGAGATTACGTGAGCTTGAGCTGGCAAGCTCGGTAGAGAGGTATTTGGATTTGGTAATGGCTATCTGTCGTTCGCGGGAAGGTTCCAGTGCGCGAGTTTCGGAGGTGGCTGCGCTCCGACGACTGGATGTCACGTATTTTGACATATCGCATGGGCATGGCAGCCGGGCGTTCGAGCCCGTTCGAGGCCGCTGCGCTCCAAGTGATCGCGGTGATCGGTTGGGGAAGGTGGCAGGTTTCCGGAGGGAGTTGGCGCAGTGGGCGGCGGAGGAGAATGCGAGCGCAACGGAGGAAGGGGAAAGGGTGGAAACGTCGGTGGTCGTTAATTCACCGTACCTCGTGGAGTACATCAATATCGTGTGAGCGCCTCCGAGAGTCGCTACTACTCTATGCAATAAGCCTGTGAAATCTGGGGACTACATAGCCTTGACTGATCAAACCGCGATTTCAACGGAGGCGGGCTTGGCGAGAAGGGTCGGTAGATGAAACCTACTTACCGTAATAACGGCAGGACCTGGAGGGGCCCCGAGGTGGTCGTACATGCCAATTCGGGCCAAGTGAACTGATCAGAATCTCTAAAATTTTGGAATAGACTCATCGCCTAAGCGACAAGTAGAGCACTGGAGGGAGCAACGCATGTTCGTGCTGGTAGGTAGAAAGTCTTGGTTGACGTACGACTCATGCCGTGTCAAACGTCACTGGCCTGGTGTATACTGTAAAGTTTGCGTTCCGGCGGTTGTGATCAACTTACGCACGAACCGTGAGTCAGCAGGTCTCATCATCCCGTAAAAAGGTCCCCACGAAACCTTTAGCCAGCGAAGCTTATGCCGAGCGACTATTTTATCTCTCGCACCACTCAAGAACGCGCTCAGTCATTCGTCGTGTAACCCGGTCGAGATCGCGTCGGAGCATGCTGTCCTACTGTAACTCGGCACCTAGCACTTCCCAGTATCGTCCCAGAGTTACACGTGATCATCCAGTGAGTGTCTACCCCACCCCCGCGATGTGGTCGCGAGCCTCGCCGGTCTTTCGAATCTTGGTCTGGTTCTGGGCACTGACAGCGTTTGCGACTGGCAGTGCGTGCGACCCCACCTGGCCCACCTCTTGTGCTCACCCGGTTCTGGCGGCAACGGTAGCCATCTCCAGCCACTGCCTACCGCAAAAGAGATCATAGGTGCTCGCAGTGCGTCGCAACGGCCGGCAAGGAGATGTGCGGTGCATCGCATGCCGCCGGAGATACTCGGTATCATATTTGAAAACTGTCTTGACGAGGAAGCGCCTTCCCGCGCGGTGCTCTCGGAACCCCCGCTCCTTCTCGGTCGTGTTTGCAGTTACTGGCGTTCCGTATCGCACTCCACTCCCCAACTCTGGACCACCCTCTCCCTGAGATTTCTCGAGACCAACGTCGACCGGTCGCGCGACGGCATCAAAGTTGCCTTCGCTGTCGAAACGTGGCTTCAACGGTCATATCCTGCCCCGCTCTCGATCGCTTTCACAGACAACCGCATCTTTCAAAAGGACACGGAGGATGTTATTATTGGGCTGCTCTCACGCATCCGCGAGCATGCATCCAGATGGAAATCCATCCATCTCAAGTTCTCCTCTGACTATTTTATCCAGCTTTCTGTGCTCTCCTCATATGCCTTCACCTCCCTCACCTCGTTTTCCGTGCATGTCGACCACATGGGCTGGCGACGTGGTCTCTTGTCGCTCTGCCTCGATCTCGCCCAGGCGAGTCAGCTTCGCTCGCTAGCATACACGGGGCCAGATCATGTCATTAGGGAAGACATATTGGTCGATTGGACGCATCTCACGTCCGTTGCGCTTTCCTACGACCTACACGAAGCAGGTGGCCAGACTGCGACTCTTCCACGCCACTTTTCATCGCTGGCGCTCTGTCGGAACCTCGCTGAGCTCTCCATCGGGCTAAGCACTGCACTCGCACAGCATTTACATCCACTAGATGCAATGGCCCAAGGACAGGTAATGACACCGATGATCGAGTTGCCAAACTTGCATACCCTCCGCGTACGGCGACTAAGTCGGAGCGCACATGCGTGTGCGCTCATCGATGCATTGCGGCTTCCCCAGCTGTCGACACTAGAAATTGACAGTGCCGTTCTTGTCGGTTGGGACGGCCCTCATGTACCATCATCCCATCCAGACACCCTATCCCCGCCCCTGCACACGTCGATGGTCACACAGACTCACTGGTGGCATGCCCACCACTTTTCTGCCCTCCTCGACCGCTCCGGATGTCACCTCCATACGCTTCACATCCGAGACGTCGACATGTCCCCGTCCGAGCTTGCACGCGTGCTCACCTCACCAAGCACCTCGCCCACGCTGTCCAAGTTCACGTTTGAGCCTTTTCCAAGATCATGCGTTGTATCGGACGTGTTCGCGCATCTCATGTCCGTTCCAGGTTTCGCGTGCCCATCCGTACCGAGTCCCGATCTCAGTTCCCGCAGTAGGAGTCCCGGTCCGGAGGCGACTGCCAATCTCAGTCCGAGTCCTATTCCCACCTCCCCACCCCCACTGCCGACCGCCTTTCCCCGCCTCGCGCAACTCCGCTTAGGCTGCGCGCACGAAATCCATCTCGACCCGCTTGCAGAGATGATCGAATCAAGGACGGGCAGACGCGCGCGCCAAGCGGGCGTACGTCCACTCATCGTCTTTGAACTCGTCTTTTACGATTTCGTGTACAGCCACGGACGCGGGAGGCAGCCTTGGCGCAAGGTGTGTTTCGATGCGTTCAAGGAACGGGTATTGAGGTGTGCGCGCGTTGAGGGGGTGGATGTGAACATCGAGGTGGCGAGGCCATATGAGCCCGTGTATGTTTCTGTGCCCGCATCTTGATGGCATGATGGTGGCTGAGGCAGCATCGCGGGGATGCGCGAAGATGGAAGTGAGCGCGAAGATGTTTGTTGATGATCTTGTTCGGACGCTTTTAGTTGCGCATCCTGTGAGGACGATGGTATGACATGACAACGTGAAGATGTATGTGCGAGTAGTAGATACCATGTAACATGTATGACCAGCACACCAGGTAGCGCTTCACTCTATCCTAAGGCCGGGTCATGACTCTGTCAAGTACATGTACACCATGAGACTAGTTTTATTTTAGCGCAAAAGAGAGTTGCATTAGGTAGGGTATAAATTTCCGAGTGTGAAAGACAGTGAAGTACTGTACTGGGATGTAGAAGATTTACGATGGACAACTTGCGAATGTGAACTTTATCATTAGTTGGAACCCTCAATTTCCATTTCTTCCTCCGAGGAATAGTACATTGCGCTGCGCAAAATGCAAGTCAACAACCTAAGCAATCATTTAACGATGTGTCTCACGTACTCAAACTAAGTTGGTATGACCACTTTGCCTCTTGCAGCAAACCCAGCCAGTGCATCGGCAAGTTTATTGTGATCACGACCGATAGGCCAAAAAGTGATCTGAATGTCATATTTACGCTCGTACTGCTCAACGGTCACATCAAGTGTTTAAAAGAGGTCGAGGTTCTTGGGTCTCCTTCCGGATGAGTTACACCATCCATAACTCTGCCACATGGATGAGCAGGAAGAGACGGCAACGACGATAGCGTACTTTCCAAGTAGGGACCCACTCGGTCATACCCAACACGACATACTCCGAGTCGGACGTGATGACCCACGTTATCTTGTCCAAATTCGCGTGCTTCTCGCTGGGCGCGTCAGACGCGTACATGTGGCCCTCGTATTCTGCGAGCCTGCGGATGCCATGAATGGCGGCGAGGAGTTCTGCGCGCTGAGACGTGCGGAGGGCAGAAGGGTCCATCTCGATGTCGATGGGGATGGCCCACTGCATGGTCTCCGGGTTTGAGCCGATAGCAATCCCGATCCCTGCCATGGCCACCGTCTGGCCGTTCCTAAACACGCACCGTCGACGAACGCGATCTTGTAATAGTGACAAGATCTCGGCGGTTCATCGGTTACCGAGGAATTGGTAACGTCCCATCGGCGCGCTTGTTCTGCTTGCCATTGACGCTGGGTGCAAGCACAGCAGTATGCCAAGAAGCGGTGGCAGCATCAACAAATCTGGATGAGATCCTCTGTGGGTAGTTGTTGGGCGGCATCGCAAAAGATGAAACGGTGGGCGACGACATCCTGGCAACGCCCTGGGTTGTTGAGGGCACGACGGAGCGTGAATGACATGAGGGAGAGAACGGTCGGGGTCGAATGGTGCTTATTTATTTGCGCCGGCTCATACCGTCGGGTGTACATTGCATGGCTAATACAAATAAGTTTGATGAGAAATCTGTTCGTATTACGAGGTTGGTGCGGATAATCTTGCGCACACTCGGATGTGGTCCGCATGGTCTGATGCTGTGGAACAGCGCCCGAGACACGGAACCCGAGACAATCCAGAAGAGCTTCTGCTAACAACGAGAATGTGAATAGCTCTGAATCGCACTTTCACCAAGGGCCGATTTCACGATCATCAGCTCACTTTTGACAAACTAACACGACGTACCAGTTTGATCAACTGATTGACAGCGCTGGTTTGTTCCTTCGAGTGCCCAACCCTAACCCATTCAAATTACCATAAATAGATTGTTGTAGTCATGAAAGAGGTGACTCGCTTCCTACCAAATTAGGGAAATGCGAGAGGACCAGTTACGGTCGTCCTCGCTCCTGTTTCTCGAACCCACACAGCAACTTCACAACTGACCTTCGCCCTCACTGGTGTCCTTGTATTCACTTACAAGCTCACCCTTCTGCTCCTTTACCTTATCTACGAAGGACAAGGATTATCTCGTCTAATTTCGACCCTCATTCCATTAATGCCGTCCAGCGAGAGCTCCAATGTACAACGTCAAGACACCCCAGAGTCTCCTGCCTACTACCGTCCTTTGCTACAGCTCGATAATTCCCCCTCATGGATCGCAGAACAACCACCTCCCACTTATCCTGATAGACCGTTGACACCCGACACTCCGGGCAACATACAACTTCCAGCTCGTATTGAATATGAAGCCATTGTCGACGACGACGACGATGACCCGCCCATCAAGCACGAAGGTCGTCTTCTTTCCGTCCCTTCCACTCCAGTCGTTGCTCCTTCCCCTCGTCCAGCTTCCAGTGCGCTATCTCCGTTGCCACCCACGTTCTATGGTCATACTAGGTCCCCCGTCCTTGCGCGGTGAGTGGTCTCCCCTCCATTCTAGACTTGTTTCTGGTTGTGGCCCATGATCCGTGATCACGTTGCTCCGTTTGATAAACCCCACGTTGTAACCCTCTTTCTTCACTTTAGACGCCCTGACTGTTCCATATTTGTGCAAGTCTTCTCGCCACTCGCGTTCAACAAATATGTATACGCTTAGTTTTCCCCTTCCTTTATCATCTCTAGTCCAACACTAGTCTATTTACTGAGCAACCATTTCTTTTCTAGGCAACCGACGATGCTTGAGAACTTTTCTCGCAGTGTCCGCAACTACGTCCCGACTTCAATCCCTGTCCCCACTGCTGCCCCTTCTCCGCCACGCGTCTCCCGACCTGTTTCCTTTGGAAGTTTCATGGGTGCCAATTTAGGACACTCCCCCTCAGAACGGGATTCATCCACAGGGACTTCTCCATCAGATAGGTACCGTATTCATCACTCACCAAATCCATATTTGTCGGGAGGAAGAGGGTCTGTCGCGAACTCGCCCGAAATCCACAAGGCCATTCTTGGTTCTGAGGATGGGGATGTTACTCACGAAAATCATCTCTTGACGGCATACCCTACTGTGGCCGAAGGGGATAGTATTTTGTGGTCTCGCTGGGACAGTTTAGATCAACCCAATTCGAAACCTCGGTGAGCATTTCTTTTTCATCTAACGATGATCCGATTGGCTACGAATGTGTGTCCGCTGATCATTTCTCCAGTCGTGTCCTCTTCCTCGGCTACCCTTCTGGGTTCCAAATGTGGGATTGTACGAATTTAGCCTCTGTCTCAGAAGTGTTGAACCTCTCTGGTCCCTCATGGGGCCATGTTACCTATGCTGGGGTTCTCCCATCACCTCCCGCAGACGATGGCTCACTCTCGGGTTTCCGACCCCTGATCGGCATGATGTGGGTTTTTTAAAATAATTCTTGGCCCCATGACTGATCCGGATTTTCCACAGCTCCAAGACCCAAGGTCAATCTGTAATGCTTATTTATTCGCTGCGCTCCCACGAAGTAGTCAAGCGATTATCTTTTCATAATGTATCATCCTTTGCTTCAAGCCGCCTTTTTACCGTTATAGTGAGTTGCAAGGGGGGTCTTGATTTAGATGAACCACTCACTGTTTTTAGAGCACAGCAAACCCACCCACTCTTCACATTCTATCTTCTGCATCGTTAACCATATTACATACTATTTCTTCGTCTTCGATATTTGCTTACAGTCGTGCATCAACACATAAACCAAATACCAGCAACACTGTATCACTAACAAGCTTAGACACGCATGATTTGGACAACATCTCGACCTCCAACGATCCCGTCCCCATTTATTCCCTTTCCCACCGACTTCTCGCCTTTGCTTCCCAACCACCGCGTTCGGATTTGCCGCATGGTCCCTCTACTCTAAAACCGCGAACAAATGTTGAAGCTTCTTCAAACCCATTTAGCATCTCTCAAGCGGATCTGGGGAGTGCTGCCATCAAGGTTGGTGGGTCCGTCCTGAGTGGGATGAAACTGCTGGGCGGGAAGGCATTCAACGCCGCGGCGGAGTACGCGAGATCGCGTTCTGGCAATCCGCCTGTGACACCCGTGTCGCCACGCATGCGCGATGATCCGCCGCGGCATCTTCTTTCCACACAGGAGGAGCAGCCTACCTCAGTGATCAGTGGAGTGGGCAATCTCTTCTTTTCTCGGAGTGCACCTGCAGCGAGCAGTGGGAACCGCGATAACGGTCAAGATCAAGACCGCGGACGCGACTACGGCCATGTCGGAGGCGCGACCACGACCGGCGACCTTACTCCCTCTAGCGACCCGGAAGATGGCCGTGACCGCCATGCGTCTGCCCCTGGCTCTTACGTTCAAGTCTTGGATCTACGGCCGTTAATGGATAACTATGCTTCGTCACATCCCCGGGTCGTCACCGAGTTTATCGCTGCCCGGCATCAGCCCATCAGCCATCTCACGTTTACGGAAGACGGGAATACACTTCTTGTCGGGCCCCATGACGGGCAAGTCGTGCGTGTCTTTCAAATTCGACGTGCGAGCTTGTGGAGGGGAGTGAGCAGTGGAGTTGAAAGAGGGGACAAGGGGGGTGGTGTAACGAAGGAAGGAGGCGCTGGTACTGGAAGTAGTTCGACCCCGCTCGTAAATTGGACGGAATCATCTGGTTCGGAGGAAGACGCGCCATGGCACATGTACAATCTTCGTCGCGGTCGCACCTCTGCAGTCGTTCAGGGGATTGAGGTTTCTCCAGACGGACGTTGGGTGGCGGTTGGGACTCGGAAGGGTACGGTGCACGTTTTTGCGATCAACCCGTATGGAGGTCAGCCTGATCTAAGGAGCCATATGGATAACAAGATATGGAACGTGGACAGACCCGTAAGCGTTTTGATGCGTTGTTTTTTCTCGTTTGAAGCTGACATAGTTTATGTGTTGCGCAGCAGCCTCTTTCTGTGGAACTGACGCCTATCGTACGGTTGCGTTCGACACGTGTCACAGGCGCCGACGGCTTTCGTTCGGACCTTTCATTTGTCTTCGTCTCAGGGATCGAAGTGACGGTGCCCACCAATTTGTTACCGCCCCAGTTAGCATCCTCAAGCGCGTCGTCTGGTCGCTCGGATTTGCTCTCACCCCATTCGCCTCATCGTCAACAGCATTTCAAGGATGTGCTCGTGTTTGATGCTTCTGGTGGTGTCTTGTCTTTGCGGCGGATCACGCTCGAGCAACGCCCTCGCGAGTTTGGAATACCGTTTTCATCCCCCATTTCATCCCTCGCGACAAGCATCTCGCTGCCCGGTGTCGGTGCTGCGGGTCGGTTGAGTGCATCGCCACCGGCACAAGGAAGCGATGCGGCAAGAAAGCGGTCGGGGTTGACACAGCAGATGCTGGAAGTGGCCACCGAATTGATAGGGAAGGAGAGTACGATAGCGACCTGGCAGTTGAAACGACGATACGACTGGGGAGAGGTGAAGCGTGTCATGCAGGAGGCCGGGGAGCAACAGAAGACCACATCGTCCAAGTGCGTATTCTCGTACCTGTTTCTTCGCGACGTTGACCGTCTTCGCAGTACGTTGGCGCAAGCCGAGCTGTCGACGTGTGCGCGATCTCCGCGTCTCGTCCCTCGTTCGATCTACCTGGCGCACCAATTCTTGTTTTATACCCTTGGCGAAGACTATCACCCCCTCCTTCGCCACCACCGCCTGGCGATCTCAGGCGCCAAGATCGTCGTGCGAAAGGAAGTCGAGGCAAGCGCCTTTGCTGTGTCCCACGCGACGCCGTTTGTCGAGGACATGGCCTTTCTGTCCGACCGCACGCACGCGCGCTCCCACTCGCACTCTGGTACTGCGTCGTCGTTTGATGAACCGCTCGCGAACGCGATGAGCGCCGACATGGCGTACGACCAACGTGCAGACGGGAGTCGGGCGACAATCCCGATGTTGCCCAATGGAGCTGCGCAGCAGTCGGCGTGGACGCGTGGCACGTCGTGGGGCACTTCGGGCACACGCGCCCTCTCGGGCATGAGTATGGGCGGTGGGATCCCGATCCGGATGATGGAGGGCGTGGGGGGCATGATCAAGCGGGAGGTGGATCGCGCGAGGGGTGCGCGCGCGGACGATTCCGAGGGTCAAGTGCCGCTCGAGTTTGACGAGCAGGACGAGGACTTTCGGCAAGATGTCCCGGGGGAAGGGCAGGGGCAAGGGCAGGGGCAGGGGCAGGGACAGGGGGAGGACAGCGATGATTTGTGGCGATGGAGCGAGGAAGATCGGTTGGCGGTCGACGAGGCGGAGAGGTTTGATGATGTACTTGGGATTATGGACGAGGACCAGATGCCTGCGTCTGCGTCTGGGGCTACGGGGAAGGGTATGAGTGTGGATGGTCAGTGGTAGTCTGAGGCGTCGCTTCCGGCGTCGTCCTTTGACCCTCAAGGTTACCTGTCATCATCCATGGTCCATATGAAGGTAGTCGATCAGCGGTGTACGTATAAAGCTTTTTGGAAAGAAGGGACCATTGTTTGGATCAACACTGATACTGTAGGTTACATTATTGTCAAGCATGGTCTAAACTTGGCAACAACAGGACAATGGGAAACTTGATGGGGCAACATATGTGGAATCTTTTTCTCTTATCTACCTGACTGCTCCCCAAATGACTATTTAGAGTCACTCTTCTTGGTGTTGTACATTTGCTTGCCTTCATCTATGAAACATCTCAAGTTTACAATCCCAGTGGTGTCAGACTTGGGTGGGTATGGCTAGGATAATGCATATGGTTAAAGACAAGGCTAGTGACCAAAATGTAAGATATACCAAGCTTATGCTTGATGAGAAATGCAAGGTAGTCCTCTGGAATATATGATGTGTATGGAAGGGGAAATGCTTCCATGAGAGGCCTGTGCAACTCATGCAGCTTTGAGGCTGCTTCATACAGGGCACCTTCCAAGGTTGCATTGGTAGACAGATATAGTGTTGTAGCACATTCCAGAAGCAAAAGTGAAACTAGAACCAGCTTGGTTTAGAATGACACACATGAATAGTGTGGACCATACTGATCAGGATGTGATGTGGTGCATAATGGAGATGTCCCATTTCCTGGTTCACAGGGTATTTTGTAGTGAAATGAAGTATTCAATGTAAGAGTGAATATTATAACATACCTTGTCAAACAGCTCACTTAGTGTGAAAGTGAGGTGGTTCTATCAAAATACCAGTAAAATACACTTTAATATAATAGATTGGTAGGATTGCCCACCACCTAACAAGAAATATATGTAACATCACTTTATGCATTGATTTTGAACATCACTTACTGCCTGAATAAAGATAACAGAAAGTTCATGGATTTGAAATAAACAACCTACTGCCTAGAGAGGATATTATGTAAAATAATCCATAAGCAAATAAAAACTTACAGTCTAAGAACCAATACAGTAAAAAAAACCTAAAAATTAACAATGACAGCAATCACTTACAAGCTATGTACATTTATTGTACAAAAGAAATGTTTGAAAAGATATGTTTCACTATTGTGGTACCATGGGACATAACTTACCCTCTAGGGTAAAGATTAGTAAGTTTCACCAATCCAGAAAATATGGTAGATTTCAAGTACTACTTACTTTCTAATTGTAAAACAAGTTATTTTCACAAATGAATAGTTACAATAATAGACTGCCACTTACAAGCTGAAAATCAAATCAAATGGATAAGAATGGATTAATAGATCTGTTATCCTGGTGTGAGAATGCCACCAACTTCCTAAAGAAATGTTAATAATAATTTGATAATAGCCATAAGAATAATACTGACAACCTAATGAAAGATATGTGGAAAGTGTTGAGAATGAAGACAACCATGGAATATTGCTTACCTGCTGAAAAAGTAAAATAAAAGTACATAGATCTGTTAGTACTAGAATGATGAAAGTCATGGTTATCACATACATCCTAGAATATGTCATTTATAAGAGCTGCTGTATGACTATTAAAATACTACTCACTATCTAACCAAAGTAAGAAAATTGTGTAAATATCAGAATATTGGCAATACAATAAAAACCACTTGCTTCCTGAAAAAAGAAAATGCTATGGATTCTAAAATTATACTGAGTGTCACTTACAGTCTAAATAAGTATACAGCCTGAGGTCCATGAGTGGTTAGATGACAGTGACAACAAGAAATCACTTGCAAGCTAACATCAGAGGTATGTAAGTGATAGGATCATAGGAATTACAAAACACCACTGACTTCCTGGATATACACACAATAGAGACTTAATATCTCAAAGTAGTGGAAACCATGGACATTGCCCACCACCTAGTGAGGAAAGGCATCAAACACTCTGGCAATGACTGGCATTCATAAAAAAAGTGCTTACTTCCTATAGGAATGAAATGACATGATATTGATTAATTTCAGTTGTAGCTGTAATAAAGTACATCACTTACAAGCTAGATGAAAAAAGTGAAGGAAGAATCAAATGAATGATTTAACAACAATTAAAATACACATAACTCACCTTCTGAGATAATTAATAATAATAATATCCATGAATGTTAGAAATATGTACCCCATTATAGAATTTCACTTACTTGCTAAAAGACAGAAATATAGATGATTATGAATAGTAACAGATAGTTACAATGTATTACATACAAGCTAAAAATAACATAGTAAATTTTTCAGGCAATAAATGATAACAATCACTCACTTCCTAGAGAACACATGTATATATGTATGGAAACAATAATAAGTGTTGCATTCAGTGGGATTACTGACCTCCTAAAATGAAATATCAAAGATCAATAAATGGTTTTAGCCACAACTTGAATTTTGCTAACTTTCTAAAAAAGAAACCTGGCTTAGAATACTGTAATGTGATCACAGGACATCACCTACAGACTGAAAAATAACAGTATATAATTTGTAAATGTTGAAATGAATACAGCCAGGAAAATATTGTCTTACTTTCTGAAGCAGAAAAAATTATTCATAATGCAATAGCTTTCATTAGATATCACTTACAAACTAAAAACAGAAATAACAGAAGATCCATAAACATTGAAATAATGTAGTAAATGAATGTTACTTGCTCCCTAGAAAAAATACATGAGTGTTAGAATATTGTAATATTAATTATTCAAATTATCCACCTACTTCCTGAAAAAGGAATAAGATTGACCCTTTTCATAGGGGAATGATAGCAACAAATTTCACATACTCTCTACACACAAAAGATGATAGTTTATAAATATACATAGATTAATCACAGAAACAGCTCACTTCCTGGAAATGAAGATAGCAGAGAATACATTGATCTCATAAGAATTTCAGGAATAGAATAACACCTACAATCTACAATATTGTAAGTCAGGTATTTGTGATATGGAAATAAATCAATGGTAGGCATTGCTTACATTCTAGAAAGCAAACAAAAATTCATGAATCATGGAATTATTTATACATAACTTACAATCTGAATCCACAGGTCTAGATCATTATTGTCATATCACAACCATTGATTGCTTACCAACTATGATAAAAATTAATTTAAATAAGGTGAGTATAATAAACATGTGACATTTCTTACAAGCTATAAAATAAAATAAAAAATATGTAAATTTTACAAGCCATCACACTAAAGTTTCTACTTACATGCTAGAAAGAACCCAGGTAAAGTGCTCTTCAAACATAAGACTTTATAATCTCACTTACCAACTAAAGGATATAGTTAGACCAAAGAGTCATAGTGATAAATGTCATGACTTACTGCCTAATGTAAAAATACCATTCAAGTTGCCTGAGAATCTCAACTGTTATGATATCACTTACCTCCTACCCATAACCATCCCAATGAGTATCTATTATTTGATTTCACAAGAATGTTATATTTAGTGCTTACTTTCTAAATTCTCAAAGCATCAATAATATATACTACACCTTTGAAGTATGCAATGTAATCACCTGCCACTAACACATTACACAATATCAGTTATTTTTCATCACAGGAATCAACTTGTATCCACATACCCATAAATATGGAAAAAGTTTCACACATCCAGAGAGTAGCCTTCCCCTGCCCTCATCAATCCTTACCCTGTAAACTGTGAGGTCCTTCATCAGATTCTACTGCTTAACCTCACCTTTCCACTGCCAACTTCATGCTAATCTCAAGATTTCCTCTTTGTACAGCCAGCAGCATCAGCATTACCACCTCAGAGCTCAGGGTATTGGCTGTTGCTGTGAGCAATGCACTACATGGTTCACCAACCTTATGCATTTCTACAAGATGCATCAAACACACTCAAATCAAAGATATCAATATGAAACATACTTTCCAGCCTGATATATCTTAGTGAGCTGGTCTTGATTACATTAAGGTATTGCTCCTGAAATATTTTGTCTGCCTCATTAATCACATCCTGTATGATAACATGTCCCTTGGATTCTGAAGCCAACTTCATTTTGACATCCCGTTTGAATTGGTCATACTTGGTAAACACTGCAATGACAGGAACTATCAGATGTAGTTAGCTAACTTGCACAATGCATTGTATATTGTACACATGCATACCATTTCTATCTGGACAAATTTCATCAAAAAATCGCATATCAAGGCTGGGCCGACTGTTCTCCATCGGTATGCAGTACCTAGTAATATATCAACATGGGTTAATACCAACAAGTAATATAAAACAGACCAAATGGCATGTAATCTATCCTCCAGATAGCGTGCAGTTGCTTTTCTGCGCACAAAGTCCTGTACGATGCATAGCTCATCTTCATTGCCAGCCTCGAATCCGCATGAATCGTGAAAAACATAGCCATCATGACTAGTGAAGACGAGTTCATCCTCTATGTTATGGTTGCCACGCTTGATGAAGGACAGTTGTACAATTGTATTGCAGGGACAAGTTGCCGACTTGCCTCGGTGGTAGAAACGAGCTGAATCTAACAGTACGATAAGCGAAAGATGCTCAGGACCCCACACAACATGTGCCAACCTCTTCGCGAAGCCCGCCGTTTACTCTGTAGATCTTCGGGTTCTCTGTCGTCTCACAGACTCTTTGTAAGATGGATGTCTTCCCTGCGTTTGCGCGACCAACGATAAGTACCCGAAACTTGATGTTTGGAACACGAAATTGCAATTGCCGCTCGCTCATGGTTATTGTTGACGAGTCGAATGGGTGCCACTGGATGGGAGATAAGTCGGAAACAGTGAACCCCCCCTCACAGGCCTCATGTTCTTGACGCCGTGTTCCGACCCGGATTACTAAAAAAAAAAAGCGGACTGATAAAGGTGCCAGGTCAATCTAACCGCCTAAGCGAAGTAGTGCTTACAATCCAGCTATCTCGCCCTTTTGCAACACAACTAGAATGGCTTAAATTCACGTTGACGAATTGACACTGTCCTCGCTTGAGTGCGTGTTTTTGATGGACTGGTGTGTTTCGCCTGGCACGACCAAAATGCTGAATTGAATTTTCATTGTAATTACTGCAAAATCGGTCCATCTTCTTATCGCTCTGGTACCATTTGGCTAATGATAGCTAAAGCAGAGTAAAAGTGACTAGCAAAGCTTGGCAATACACATCCAAAATTTATCCCGAACTCTACATCCCGAACCGTTCACCCAACAACCGGCCAATCGTTTGACGAAATTTTTCTCGAGTCAGGACTAGGTTGCTCTTATAGAGTGATTGACACGACGCGTGGATTTTCTTGCGTTCGTTTGAACGCTCGTATTCCTCGAATGCTTCCTTCAAAACATCCCAATTCGTTCTGCCAGCCAAATCAGGTTTCAGCGTAAGGTCGAACAATGACCTCAACACCGAAACAAGGTCAATCGTATAAGCCATGAGCAAACATTCAATTTCGGGTCTTGTAAGGTGAGGTGATTGAAGGCGTATCACAGAGATGAGTAAGCACTTACATCTGCTGCAGGACAACATCAGAAACCCACTTCACGAAGAAAAATGTTAATCCCAGGATCGCGACTGGTGGCACTATGGGGATAGTGCTGGCAGTGATCAGGTTCACGAACTGACTAATCTTGTCGATGCATGGTTCACTGGAAAAGGATCTCATGCATCATGGATGCAAATGTAGACAGCGACACTCACTTGGTTCTCGAGGATCTGGTATGGAGTTCCTCAACAAGGTACAAGATCAGCTGTTTGAACTCCGTTCCGCCGAGAATCTATACAAATTCCTTCAGCGTCTCTTTCACATTCAATGGATTCTTCACCTTGTCGTCGTCCTTGAAGTTCCAACAAGTAATGATATCCTGATGGACCTGGGAAAGACATTTCCACAGTAACACGCTTCCCATCCCAGAAGCACTTCCGGCGAGGGCACGATAGTAATCTTTATAATATCAGTGCTCACACTTGATACTACAGACAGTTATAGCACAGACAGTTGACCCCTTTTCTGTTGAAGCAAAAGAGGATTAAAAACACTGTGAGCCAAGCTTTGCCACCTACTCTACACATGCTTCGATTTTTACGGGAAGGCTGGCTCGCTGGGCGATGGCCCATGTTATCCATGCATCGCCCTTGAGCCGTTCATGGACAAGATTGCGAGTCATGTCAACCAAGTCGGAAATAGACTTTTCGTAGCCACCAGAGACTGTGCTACACATTAGAAATAGATTCTGACATCTCGATTCAGACAAAAAGAAACCAACCTGAAATGTTGATAGCAGGAGGGGTGGGGATCCTCAGCCCGACGGCCGATCTGCTGAGAGAGCTCACACTGGCCGCGAACGCGTGGCTGGCATTGATTTTGCTCCTCTCACGGAGTGTTCCTTCGTCTATGTCTTCTTCCTCTTCTTCCTCTTCGAGCTTCTTCGACCAAACTAATAGATCATACTTTGTGAAGATCACGACAACAGGGGCTAATGGGCAATGGGGTCAGGGGAACAGGAGAAGTCTCATCGATACAACTGGGTAGGACGTACTTTGAAGTTCGTGGGCCAATGCCAGCAATTTCTTGTCGCCCTCCTCTAACACTCGCCCGCCAGCTCGCGGTGTCTCTATACAGAGCCTTGGGCCAGTGGAGAGGATGAGATGCCGGAAACAAATACTTACCAGATAGCGTGAAGTCGGTCTTTCAAGAGCTCCTCACTATGTCGTTCACGAAGGAACCGAGCTGCAAGTTCAAAGTTGACGTTATCCCCAGGTTCGAACCCTTTGGAGTCGTGCAAAACAAAATATTTATTTTCGTCAGAAACAAATTCTTGGTCGATGGTCGCTTCTCCGGGAGCATACTCAGACACTCTCTATGTGCGAGTCAGTTGTCATGCACCACAGAATCAGACCTAGCTATGACATGCCGCCTCTGTTATGCCAAACACACGATTGATCAAGGAAGACTTCCCCACCCCCGACTGTGACGAAAATTAACAGACAATCAAGATCGAGTAGGCGAGGACCAACTCGGCCAACACATAATATACGGAACCTGGGAAGATGATTAATGCAGGTCGCTTAGAAGATAGGGTTGCTTACCGCGGGACTTTCTTAAGAATGTCCTCGATCGTCAAGTCGGTCTCCATTAAATACTACGAAAATGGCGCCGGAATTGTGTCGAGGCAGGGATGATGATACTGGAGGCGCCTATCGATTGATGGTTAGTAATCGATTATCTACAGGAGCACTGCTAATCTGAATAGGTACTTCTTTCCATTTATTCCAGGCACTCGACTCAGCAGACTGAGGACCCGAAATCCTGGAAGGATCAGAGTGCGTCGTTGGGCCGCTTCGTTTCACGGGACAATCACCGACCTATATACTTTGCAGTCCTGGCGCCGTCTCTGCCTCGTTCGTGGCTCCAAATACGAATCTAGGAAATGGCCAACGATCGACTGCCGACCTAGATGATTGCTGCCAAGTATGTGGGATTGGAGTGGCCAAGTCATTCGTTGCAACCCCGAGTGTACTCTGAAATAGTGGGGTGAGCCTATGGACATCATGTTCGAGCAAGCACAGATCCCGTGTGCAATGACTATGCTGGATTCGAATGTAAATGTGCGAACTTGTGTTGTCTTGTGACGCTGAGGCCCTCGTCAGACGTCGCAGCTCGGGGAAAGCCGACCCCGGTTCCGTTCAACTCGCTAAAAAAAATTGAAGAGAAAACAGTGCGGCTGACCGCTCTCCGTCATCGGGCTATGCTAATTATTCTCAGGTTTTTTCAAGGTATTTATTGAACGTGGGATGCTCGGTATACTGAGCAACATCACGGGCCGAAGATCACATTTGATAGCATATTCGTCGTTTGTTTTATTCGGATCTCATGCACTTTATTCGTGACCATTCCCATGGCGTCCATTTTGCTATTCGGATGGCGCCTCGCGTATAAATGATTTATTGTAGGCGACGCGTAGTTGTCGATGACAAGTGGAGCACAGGTGAGCCGTTTTCTTGTGCATGAGAACCTGATGCGCTCACTGATCACCAGCAATTTCGTGAGTTACTGATCCTACTTCACGACACCCTTTGATAATCGAGTTATCCCATGACCGGTGTAGGTCCGTTCTTTCCTTTATTTGCTTCAAGCGTACGATCGTGCCACAGAGACCTGTGTATGGCGCCTCATCTCCGCTTGTTATGACAGTGCACGTATGGAACGTGCCTTATCCAGCCTCCTTTCCTGCCGATTGCCACCTATGATCCGCGGGCACGTTGGCTCCATTTCATGCCCTCCGCGATGTCACCCCCTTCCTTCCTTCTTGACACCAACCGTGCTCCGCATTTGGTCCTGCCATACGTGTCCGAGAACCGGATGAGACAATCGATTCTTTCGCGGAAACTAGTGCCTCGATTCTATAGCAGGATGCACGATCCAACGTGATGAAGTCTCGCAGCAACCGCCACTTCGTAAGCTGGTGAGGATCTTTCTTTCTGACCTACATTGGCATGCTTATTGCGAACGTGCGTGCGCTGACCGCTCGGATCTGATCTTCCTCGGCTACTTTAGAGTTTTGGTCGAGGTGTACAGACTTTTGTCCTCGTCGTAGATGTGTCGGCGTTGGAATGAACACCGTCTACGATTTCTGGAATTTCCTATCGCCGATCTTCACGCCCCTGTTGACAGAACGTGGGTAGTTTTGATTATCGTTCTAATCCATGGTGCAGTAATATGTGCGTACCCACAACGTTGGCCAATAATGGCTGTCATCTCATGACGTGTCGTCTGCTCCGGGCAACATTTTTTCCTATTGCGCCGCAATCTGTCGTGTCGGCACATACATTCACAAGTACACGTTCCAGACGACCAACACGACAATCCCACCCACTCTTTACGTTTCCTCGTCTCGGAACCCCCCCTCTTTCAGATCCACCACACAGCCCCGCCGCACTATCGCCACGGACACATGCGCGAGCGTTCCCGTGCTTCGCTGGTGCCCCTCAAGCGGAACTTGGAATGGACGCGGTCTAGAGTGGCGTGGAATCTCAACCCCATCGCCTCGCGTGCACGATAACCCGAAACGGCGGCTTCTCTCCACACAGGGGGAGGGAAGGGGGGAGGCACGTTCCGTGATGAGCGGAGCATGACTTCCTTTCGCGAAGTACGGGCTGCAGCGAGTAGTAGGAATCACGATTCTCGGACATGATTCTAGCCATCTCCGAGGTGCATTGCATTCATGACTGGCGTACGAGGGGAAGATCTGAATCGAAGACGGGTGCATACGTCTTCTTACGTTAAAACGCAGGATCATCGCCGAGCGTGTCGCTGCCAAGGACGTCACGGCCATCCGTACTTGGATTGGCCTTATTGTTAAACCCAGGATGGCCGAGCGGCGTCAGCCCATCGGGTTCGACGTGCAGGACGCATGTGTCCGGGTGTAATGTGGTGGGAATGCGACTCGGGGACAGTACGGATCTTCATTTCCACAGATTTATCCACAGCCTTGCCCTCGATTTTGGTTTGAATTGCAAGCCAGACCGAATGCAGACAAGGTTGCGGTAGGTATCGTGATCGCTCAAGGTGCTGCGAGCTCGGGCAAAATTGTTTTATCATTTATGGGATAGATTGACCTGATCCTAAACGGTACGTGAAAGAGTATCGTAAGTATCTCAATGTAATCATGAGCTCGTGCCAATGTCTCAGGGTCACTTTTGTATGGCGAGCCGCTTCATTTCTGCGTGGGTGACACACGGCGGGAGAAGACGGTGAACGCTGGCGAACGCTTTCATCCGAGTTTTTCAACCCCCGCGGATGACATCGCCGCGTATCGGATTCCCATCGCTAGTCCCCGTCGTGCTCGAGCGGTGTTCGATGCTGCCCCGGATCCTTGTTGGAGTGGACACATGACAAACACTCTTTTCGTCAAACAGCCACAAGACGGTTGATGGCAGCGCATGCACGAAGCGGGCGACCGAGATGATGGGTAGGTTCGTACGGCCATTCCCTGACTGATCTTGATTTACCCGTAACCCAGGTGGCGAACCTCTGAATGGCACTACGTCAGGGGTCGGGTCAGACTCAGCGAACGTGGTGGTTACGACGAAAGAACACGTCTTTCCCACTCACAGGCCCTTCAGATTCATTCCCGCCCTGTGTCTCGCACGGGCTTTTCCGCAGACCCTTATCGTCGTGATGATGAAATCATCACATGTTGGAGGAGGACGTTCACGTCATTTGATGTTGGAGGGATTCGGAATAATATAGGACGATGGGGCACATGTTGCAGGGAGATAGATCGGGTGAACGAGGTGGAAGGAGAAAACTTTGTAGTGTGCTCGTTTGAAGTGACGTATATGGGTCGACTCCCCTCGATCCAACATTGGTCCTTGCGGAAGAGAGTTTTTTTTTGGCTAATAATTTGAGATGCCTTCAATGGGCTGGATTTTCTTCGCGGCCCTGAGGTGTTGGATTGACTTGACCCTAGTCCGATTTAGGAAGTTCTAGTCCTTTCGGATCTTGTTCGGTGACCGGCCGCGCCCATGGGCCAACTTGTGTTTGCCTATCGATTTCGCTTTCGCCATGAGGAATATGGTCATGAGACCGTGACGAGGACAGCGTTCTGGCGGTGTCACTTTGGCGGGTTTCTTTTGTCCAGAAGTCGCATGACGCACCGTTCCACTGCATGGGTTTTTTCTCCCGAAGCGATCCGAACCTAGGCTTGTCAGTGCCAAGCGATGACACTGCTAGGTGAGCACGTCAGCATCACCCTCGAAAAAGCAAGTGCAACGTCAGCCATTTCGCCTGGGGGGTTTCTGCAAAGGACTTCTGATTCCAAGAATATCCCCTTATCGATTCATGTGCTCGTGCGCTCCAATGTATTCCGGGTCCTATCTTTGGTATGGCATGATAATGGACTAGCGTCGTCGCGTTTACCGATGGCCAATGATGGACCCACGCAGACGCTGGTGCGAACTATGAGTTGATGGGGGGCGACCTGGCAGGCGGCGCCTCCAATGCCGCACCCGTTTTCTGAATGCGAGTGCGTCTACACGTCTGGTCGATAACGGCCACTAGTGTTCAACTTGGACAGATATACACACGCAAAGATGGGCCGACAGCCCGTTTCCTTTTTTTTTTCCCTCCCCACTCTCGCTTGGGGTGCACACCTGACCGACATGCGTCCGCGATAAGCGTCTTGGTTGGTTTAAAAAAGTGCGGGGACTCTCAGCTGCTGCTCGAACGCGAGTTCTCGCTCCTCGGCATCCCACCTCGCTTCACACCATGGACGGGGCCATCATCCACCACGACACCGACTTAGCCGAACAGCATCCGGGTCTGGGTTTACCACATCGACACTCGGATGCCACAGAAAACGAACACGAAAACGAGAAAAAGAGGATGAGCCCGGACGTCGAGGTGGCCTGCGTGGAGGACGAGAGCGAGGCCCTCATGGGCGCCACGCACACGATCAACACGGACGACCCATTTCCGATCGACCCAGACTCACCGGTGGAGGAGAGGCAGCTGACGTTCCGCGCCGTGATCGTCGGGTGTGCGCTCGGCGCGGTCATCGCCGCCAGCAATATCTATCTCGGACTCAAGGTGCGCTCTCCCCCGCACGCCTACTCTCCATGTCTGACGAACAAACGCGCCAACAGACGGGCTGGACGTTCGGCGCGTCGCTCTTTGGCGCCATCTTCGGGTTCGGCATCCTCAAGCCGTTCTCGACCGCCGTCCCGAGCTACCTCGGAGGGGGCTACTTCGGGCCGAAGGAGAACAACGTGGTGCAGTCCGCCGCGACGGCCGCGGGGTCGCTCGGGCTGCTCTTCACGTCCGGGTTCCCTGCCGCGTACCAGCTCGGGCTGCTGAGCACGCCGAGCGAGGACATCGGCCGGCTGTTCACGTTCACAATCTGCTGCGCCTTCTTCGGGCTCGCGTTCTCGATCCCGCTGCGCAAGTTCTACATCCTCAAGCTCAAGCTCGTCTTCCCGTCCGGCGTGGCGGCGGCGTACACGATCCGGTCGCTGCACGTGGGGCGGCACGCGGCGCGGGACGCGAAACGCAAGACCAAGGCGCTGATCGCCGCGTTCTGCTTCGCGATCACGCTGAGGGTGGTGAGCGAGTATCTGCCGGGGGTGCTCTGGGACTGGCACGTGTTTTACACGTTCAATCGGATCGGATGGACGTCCGCGATCAGGGCGGAAAGTTGGGTCGGTGTCTCCTGTTTCGATCTCTTGTGTCTGTGTCACCATTCTCATCGTTTCGCGCGGGCAGGGATGGATATGGGAGTGGACGCCGGCGTTTATCGGTGCGGGTATGCTGACGGGCGTGAACGCGTCGTACAGCTTCCTGTGCGGGGTACGTTCGATCGCACATCGTTGAATCTTGTGTTTGATGATCTGCCCACCCCCCAGACTGTCCTCGCGTGGGCCATCATTGGGCCCATCATCGTGGAGACGGGCACGGTGCGTACATCCTCCCCCCGTCTGTGCACGATCGTGCCGCTGTGCCCGATAAGTTCAACTCAACGTGCCCCCCTCTCGTTAGGCGTTTGGCATCCCAGCGGACGCGAGCGTGCCCGGATACATGAATTACGGATCAATGTACGTCGCTTGCACGTATCGTGTGTGTGCCGCCGCCGTTCTCACCTCCGCACCCCAAGGTCCATGTCCGACCCCGTCCACCATCCCTCTCCTCGGTACTGGCTGGTACGGTTCTCCCTCTCCTCTCTCGCCCGTCGGATGATCGCTCACGATCGCACGCCACGACAGGTATGGCCAGGCACGCTAATGCTCCTCTGTACGAGCTTCGCGGAGGTGGCGTGCAACTGGCGGTCGATCTACGCAGCCCTGTGCGCGATCGCGTCCACGGTACGCACACGTGTGCACCAACACCGCCTCGGCGGCGGTGGGGGCGGCGACGCGGACGAGAAAAAGGAAGAGGAGATCGTGGACCCC
>JBBPUI010000150.1:0-33556 GCA_038094615.1 Heimioporus aff. retisporus | reverse complement strand
TGGCACACCATCGACAATCACCCCTGGTTGAGCCCAGATCGCTTCCGCCGTGTTCTTCATTGCGCCGTTAACCTCGTTCCTCCTCCTGCCAGCTTGCTACAATGCCCGGCAGTCTCCCTTCCACCTCGGTGAAACATTGACTTTCGCCAAGTCCTACTTTCCTGCCACCCCAGTCGTTGCTCAGGTTCCTGTGACGAAGCCATCGTCATCCGTCGACAGTCAGACGCGCCCAACCCAATCACTGCCTTGGCCATTCACCCTCTAATCAACGATCCTCCCTCCGATCTTCCTCTCCTCTCCTTCCGCCATGTCGGTGCTAGTTCCTCTTAGAAGTTCCTCACAAGGCATAAATCCTTAGCTCGCTCCAATGCTGTCTGGCCAACCAAGGCTTTCCTGCCTTCTCCGCCATCTGTTTTTGCATTGGTGGCACCACTGAGCTGCTGCTCGCTGGCGTTCCTCCAGACGTGGTTAAATTTATTGGCCGCCAGCTTTCTGACGCCTTCCTGCGTTACCAGCGTTCAGTGGACCGTCTTGTTTCCAAGCGTGCCGAAGTGCTCCCCCCGTAGCTTCCTCGCAGTCATCTTCGCTTGGGCCTAGGCCTCAGCTTCTCGCATTGGATTCTCACGGCTGCGCCTTCTTCGTCTGGGTCGGTCCGCTCCTCGGTGCGCGATTCGCACTCGAGGCCTCCGGCACGAACCGTCGGTTCCTTCTCGCAGGATCCCTAGCTTGCCGCGCATGCTCGTATGTGCTTCTTTGAATGCTTTTCGAGGTGTGCTGACAGCGAATCGTGACGAATATGTGTTGGACGTAGGCTATGTGGTCCTCGCCGATAGGGAAGTTGCCTACGAGAACCATGTTGTCGACGAGTCACCGTTCCTCGGCCAAAATATAATTGCGCCGAAGACGTCGGATGTGATGGAATTGCAGGTGGATGCTACAACCAGCGATGCTTCACACTCAGGCGGTATTGCTCTCGTGTACTTGTCGGATAAAAAGAATAAACGGGAAGTCACCATGATAGCGGAATAACAGGCCCCATAGCACAGTCGCATTAATGGGGTAGTGGTAACCTGGGTCGTTGCCATCGACCCGCCGGGGGTTCGATTCCCCCTTAATGCAACGTGATTTTTTTGTCGGATGAAGTCGGAAGGTGAATTGCACTAAATGCTAGAGCATACTTGATATCATTTTTTCAGGAGCAGCATGGTTTACCCTTGCTTTCTCTCCTGGTTTTCCTTTGGGGACCCAGACAAATACGATATTTAGATGTCCTGGGTATACGGACGAAAGTGGGATACGCCCATGCCCGGTGTACGCATCCATGGGGTAGTGGAAACCTGGGTCGCTGCCATGGACCCGCCGGGGGTTCGATTCCTCCTAGATGCAGTGTTTACTGTCTCATTTTGTGAGCGGCATTGATATCACGACCTTTGCTAGCGATGGACACGAGCAAATCGCATGCCACCTTTCGCCCCGAATTATAGAGAGTCCTAGCCGGTTTAACGGGCAAGGCGCTGTATCAGAGGGATTTTTATCAAGACGTAATCGACCGTTTCTCACGTCCGTTCGTACATCCCACGCATGGGCGGGGACATGACTGAACAGCCCTGGGAAGAAGAGGGGCTTCGAAATGGCCGGAGGCATTCCTCATGCAAGCACCTTCTTTACAGTAAGATGGTACTAGGGAGATAGGACTGACGGCTGACAACGAGAGGGTTCGATAACCCTGGGCTCTGACTCATCTAATCGCACTGCTGCGGCTTGACTGCGGACGTCTTCGTCACGTCGCACACTGAGGCCGGTGGAACATGTACGTAGCAGGGCACCGAGAACATTCTTAAAGAAGATACAGCCAAGTGCTTGGCGACGCGAGACTGCCGACGGAACCCGTTCTTGCTGGTGTCGAGGACAAAGGTGGAGGTATGTCATGGATCTGGCATAATCGGCGATGATCAGGGTCTGGGCGAGCTGCATGAGACACGTCGTGTGCGAGGGAGGGAGAGCTGGGCAGCAGTCGGGGGTCCCTTTTTTCGCGTCGGGTATCAGGACCGTGCCCGACGGACGCGTGCGCGGCGTCAAGTGTTATGGCTTGACCGCTACCCCGACACTTGCGATCGCGCTCGAAAGGAGTAACCTAGACAGTCGCATGCTTGACGCCACCCAACGCCCGGGGGAAGATACGAATATGGAGGCAGGGTTCCCACAAGACCGATCTTGCCCTACCAGCGCATTTGTATTGGGGCCGGACTCGAACACGGGAAGCGACGTAAGTCGAGGCAAACCCAATGCCGCCGGACCAGGCAATGCTCCCGGCCTCGGCATCCGGCACCTGCTAAAAGCGACACAATGAGCCACGTCCCTCGAAAGACAAAATGTTGCTGACCGCATAGTATGTACCTCCCTAAGAATGCGACCCCGAACACAATCGCATCAATCCCCCACCTGCTTGGTTCTCCCTGTTAATTCAATGAAGTTGTATTGCTTCCCGACGTCGCACCCAAATACCGTATGTAGATTCGTAGAAAAGTCATAAGCTGCGTTCGAACATATAAGACGAGCGTATTACCACCGATAGCAAGTTAAGAGGCTGCATCCATGCGATGGATTCAGGAGAAATTTCGAGGAAACATTTGGTCTTGTCCGCGCAAAGTTCCGTGGCTGCCCGCATATATACACCAAAGGAATCCTGCGGGACGCGGATCACAAGTAAGCACAGTCGGTATGTGAACCCATGCTCCAGTGGTTTTGATGATGTTAGCGGTGGCAGGAGCGGTAAAGACTCGAATGGAGACGGTGCCACCAAACGTCCACGAGGTGAAATTAGCGGCCCGGTAACTTGAGATCGGAGCTGTCGGGATCAAAGATGCGTACGCGATCTGCATGAACCACATTCGAGTCAACTTCAAGGTGTTGACAGCGAACAAGCACCATATGCAGAAAGCCTTGGGCAAAATGAAGCCAAAAATTGTGGCTTGAAGTTGTCGCTGTATCATTGTTTCCCGTCCGAGAATGATGTCTGTCTTCTTCATTCCCCACATCCACATACAGCATCGATGGAAAGGAGTGGGTTGTCATCATCATTATCGCGCGTCCGTAACGGTTCACGGTGCTAGCAGCGGCCGACGGCGCACAGCCGAACCCGGTTCTTCATACGTGCCCACGTCCATTGATCCAAAAATCGTCCATAATCCCGCGCATTCGACTATGGCCTCCAGCAGCTGCTTAAGCATCCATATAAGCTGGTCACCATAAGACGTGCGGCGATGTCGTCTGTAGTGCCTCCTCCCCCAATTCTTCCGCCATGTCGAGATCGTAAACGTTCGGGTTGAACAATTATCGTGCTATCCCTTATGTAACCATGTCGATGCTAGTGTGAGGGGGACATCACCCGCTCCTGCGGCCATCCCGCGCCTTGGCAATCGGTGCCTGGGTTTCGCTAACGGGGTGGGTCTTGAGCTGCGTCAACAGTACTTCGGCATGCAAGACTACCTCAGTGATCTGTCTCCGAGCATTACTGGCAAGTTACCCAATGACAAGTAACTTGAGACGCACGTTAGCCTGTCGGTTTTCAGTCAGAGTTGACTTGGTGAATCCACCCTCCCCGGTCGCTCGCCAGTGTCGGTACCCTCGTCGCTCACGTTCGCAGCTGTCGGGATCATTTCTGTGTGCCGAATCGATCGCAAGCACGGTGGTATTTTACACTTGGAGGGCTTAGATGTCTGGAGGTATTTGCCTCGAGTTTTTTGTAAAATGCTAATGGCATTGGTCCGATGTAACATGTTATGGCAAGAGCCTTGGCTACGATCCAACACGAACAAACATGTAACATAAACTGGCGCGCCGACATGATCTTTCAATGCCCGCCCTCGACGTCTCTGACAACGATCATAGCGAACTGCCCGTGATGTCCACCGTCGCCTAAAAAATTCATTCTCCATCTTGTGACCTCAAATGGCCAACTTCGCACCCATCAAAAAAAAAAAAGTCAAGGTCACTCTAGTTCTTTCTGATCCGGTTTATGTCTTTGGCGGACGCATCTCTAGAAAGATGGATGTAGAGACTTACTTGGTATAGGCATAATGATGTTCGAACTGTATGTTATTCAAGGTGGATGATTCTTATTAGACTTCATTGCCGCGTCATGAATACTGAAGTCCCCGCAGAGGTCAATTTTGGAGAGCACTCTGCGACGTCTATCTTGATCCGATCCAGACTTTTCCGGGGCCTAGACCTCCTCCCTTCCAATGCTATTTACTTCAAATATGTTCCTGGCCGTGGCGAAATCCCTCTACCAGCGTATCATTATGGTGCTCGACAAGGTCAAACGACTTTCTTTTTTTCGATACCCACTTCCCGTAACTCCTACACCTTCCATTAGTTTTGGTCCTTTCAACATCAGATACGAGACATGAGCACCCCATGGAAGTAAAAGGCGTTGAAATCGGGAACCGGCCGATGCTACTCAATTACCATAAGCTGTGGTGATTACTGAAAGAGGTGGATTTGGACCCAAGCAACCTTAACCAACTGTGTGGTTGTGGGTAGAGAATCTCACCTGCTCTACACAGCCTACATACATTCCGGAGTCCCGATAGGATCGATCAATGACTTAACAAATCCCAGTGAAATAGGGGAAGCCACTACTTCTTTGACTCCACAAAATATTCGTACGGCTGCGCGTCATTGCTCCGTGTCACCCAGTTCATGTCACTCTTTCGAAATCACGTACGATCACGGCCGCCCGGGATACCTCAGAGCATGATTCGCAAATTATCATCACGCACACACGCGAACGTGAGTCCACGTTTGTGTGCTCGTTCCGGCATTGATGCAGACAACAAGCAGACCTAGTTGTCAGGAACCCAAATCGCGAGGGGATCAGGGCCGGACCCTGCTCAAGTCCTTGGAGATGGGCGATTTGAGCTGGATAACAGCCTTACTACATCCCCGTAATGTTTGTTCACCGTCACCATCTGTTGTCATTTGAGGAGCACGTCGTGCCTCCCAGCGTCTGCGGTGAGCAGAATGCCCTTAAAGGCAAGAAACGATGGAAATGATCATCCGCCAGATGGTCTCGTCCAATTTGGATCGTTTGATAGTGTTGGCCCTCTCGATATCCCTCTCCGCCTTCCCCTTCGCCCCGCTTCCCGTCAAAGTCTGCGATGCCACCACCGGCCCACACGGCGTCTCCGGCATTGAACCCTCGCCAAGCGTACGTCAGTCTATCTTGGCCTTTGCGTGCTTTGACACATGGCTCTTACCTGATCTATTTTTCTTGTCGCCTGGTCGTACCATGCACTGGTCGGCGACCACCTCGAGTCGCTTGCCGCCATTAGTCGCACGTTACTGCCGTCGCAAAACTTTTAAACGCCCCCTTAAGATGACAAGCACCTCCTCGGCACATCAGGACTCAGTTACTGATGCAAGCTCCAAGAGACCCACAAACCCATCCTTGCCATCACCCATTTTTCCACTACATCATCCCACCCTCAGGTTGTTGGGAATGGCATGCAAGATATGACCCTAGACTTGATATCCACCACTACAGGCCACCTGAATTTGATCTCATGACAGACAACAATTGCAATCCATTCAAGCTGTGATTATTAATGAATTTCAGTTTATGCAATATATTCAATCCTTCTAATAAATTTAATTGTATAATTACAGTATATCAATTGCCCTTATTATATTACAATCTTATATCAATTATATCAATATTTAAAAAGTGCTTAATGACACAAAGTAGAAACCATAGCTATATATAGTCATCTTGTTATACTGATATCTTAGATTGAAATGCTTGTGTTAAAAGGATAATAAATTTTGTGAAGACCACTATATATGACTGGAGTAGTCAGCCAAATTATTAACATAATTATTTAGGCTCTAAAATAATCTTCTTACCATTTTGGTGTCATATTCACCAAAGAACCTTTCCTCTGCAATTGTGATAACATGACACAGTTGATCTAGAGAAATGCAATACCTAAATCTATTAATACAAAATTCTAGTATAATCATTTGTGCTTACCATATAGCATGGATCTCATTGTCAATGATAGAGCACCTTATAAGAAAAGTTTTCATTTGTAGTCTTTCCTTGGATCCAGCCTCAAATCCAGCAGAGTCATGGAAGGCAAACTTTGGTTTGCTCTTGAAAGCCATTCTATGACCAGTATCATGCAATCCATGCTATAGATAGTTAGATATCATAGATTAATTAGGTCAATATCTTTTGAATACAGCCAGATAAATATTAGCACCTTGTACCCCTCAAGCTGGTGGATCCCTAGAAGTTCTGTGAAATCACAAACTCTTTGAAAGAGGGTGATCTTCCCAGCATTTGCCCTGCCAATAATGAGAATTCTGGATTGGCCAAATATTTCCACAAGATTTGTATCAGTGTCTTGCAGGACATGAGAAATATTGATAATCTTTCTTGGATCTTTTAAGAGAATCAAAATTTGAGAGCACATAGAAATACAACATGCCTACCTGCCACATTAATATCAAAACCACTGGCCTCTATTTGAATGTCAAGGCCTTCAATACCATCAGCAGAAAATTGGCACAAACAGCCAGTAATCAAACCAGGCTGCAAAATTTTAAAATGCTGTGAACCAGTAGCTCTCTGAGAAATAGATTCTTCAACAAGCTGGAATGAGTCTGAGTTGCATATCAACATAGAACAAGTGGATGGCCTAACAATGGTAGGTATCTTGGTCAATTCCTCCACTTGGCTTAGCTGTGAGCTTGAACCACCCAGGGCAAGTCTGATTTGCACAGTAGACACATCAGAAGATGGGGAACAGTCTGGAGACATGTTCAAAAGCTGATTAAGTAGATTATTTGGATCATCAGTGGTCACATTAGATTGTACCACTTGTATGTGGTGGGACACATGGTCAGGTATAGAGGTAACAGCAGTTGAAGCAGTATCCTTGGGATCATGGGATTGGATGGACTTCACATTCTTAAGTATGCAAGTTTGAGAAGAATCAGATCCTCAGACAAGAATATGACTTGCCACTCTATCAATGATCCTGGGAATGGGAAAGGTGGTACCCCGGACACGACTCAGCTGCGAGCCCAAGTTACCGCCAAGCTGAATGGTGGAGACATTGGAGCTGCGTGATGGTATGTGGTAGGAGTGAGAGTCCGTGGTAGGTACTGGACTGGCGGCGGTCGGGGAGGCAGCACTTATGAAGTCGTAGGATTGAGCAAGCTGAGCGCTCGTATCATGTGTAAGTACATGAGAGTCGGTCTCTCGGGTAGGGACGAGACTGGTGAACCCATCAGTGACATCGAGAGTCTGTAAGACGCCAGCGCTATCCTGAGCACGGTTGCGCTGTGAGCCAAAGAGGTGAGAAATGGGGCTCGGCTGAGCGGTTGGGGTGCCATCGGAGCTATGGGAAGGCGCTAGAGAGACGCTTCTGGAGATCCAGGATTGTGAATGTTTGAGTTCCTCCCTGAAACCTGTCATCATGAAGTCGGGACGTTATAAGTTGAGGAGTGGGTGGACAGAGGTGATTTCGTGGGTGATGGGATGATGGAAGACGCTCACCGCGCTGCGATTTGCTGTGTATAATGGTTTCCACGCTTGTCTCACAAGACCTAAAACCCATCTTTACCCGGTGATGGGCAGGGTTTACAGCTGCAACTGCTGTTGCACACTCGCCAAGATTCAAATTGTCCCTTATCAATTCCTGAGATCCCTTTCTTCATTCAGTTGCTCTCAGACATTCATATCGATCGACGTAACGCTGGGCATCAACGAAGACAGTTAGAGAGGACGAGTTCAAATGACACAAGTAAGTCTTGTATGCCGATCCGACTCGAATGTCCGGCGATGAGCGATTTGAATTGACGTAGTTGTAGGGGTTGAATGAAGTGCATACTACAACACTTTGGATGACCCTTTGTTTTCGCATGCTTGGCGCGACTGTCTGAAATTGAATTAAGTTTGGGTGTGGCATGGGTGCAGGCGGCCCAATTGTATTCTCGACGTGCTGCAAGTCGTTAATCCGGCACTTCCAGTGCCAAAGGCTTTTCCTCATACCTGGAACTCAGATATTGTAGGCATGATCAACAAGATGGTGAGGTCTCACCGTTATCTGAGTCTGATCCCAAACCGGTGCACTTTACGTACGCTCCACCAAAGAGCTGGAATACCACGTATATCAGAATTCAACTCGATTTTCGGCCACACTTTGGGCTCCTAATATGAATCCAAAACGGCTGACCTTCTCTTCACTTTTCCTCGAGTCTGTCTACGGTTCATCGTAGTGCCTTTGCGTCCGAACCAAATCGCATCCTGTAACACGCGGTTTTTGTAGTCGCTCATCACGATACGGTCAGAGTACACTAGCTTAGCTTTTATTGCAATCCCCCACGCGCATACGTCCGATGACAGGCTGTTACCCAGCGAAATAAATGGAGATGCAACAATAAAATAAAATAACATAGGCATCCCCGATATGCCATTCATCAACGCCTCCTTTTGTAATTCTTGGGTAGCACATCCTTCATCTCTTGCCCTGTCGGCACGTTTGGTGGGGAGGGCTTTCTCGAGACCGGGAAACGGTGCTGATGACGCTGCCAGTTAGGCATCGACATGCATCAGATCCTGTCCAAGCGACGGAACGAGTATCCCATCCGTCCTGGACTGTTTCGCGTTCTAGTCGGCCATCTCGATATCTCCCTCCGCTCTCTCCGTCGGAGACGTGTCCAATGACCCTACCACTGATTCGCACCCGGAGGCTTGTGCGGTACCGGATCCTCTTCCACGCCGAGCATCGCCCAGATGCGTGCATGGGCCACGTGCTGGCCCTGCCTTGATCGGTGTATGCTCGTCGTTCCCGTCCGCATCTGCAAAATATGCCGGCCCTGGTGCACAAACACTATGGTGCGTCAGGGCCAGGTTCCCCACTTCCTGTTTGTGGCTCCGAAAGAATTCGCGGACGTCCAGAAGGTCTTTCGCAAGTCCAAAGTATCTGAAGATGTGTCCACCCTCATCCGTATGCACCTCCGCAAAACCAGTCACACGAAACCATCCGATGATCACGAGCTTTGTTCCACTCCTCACGCTACCATCCAACTGGATACCCCCCTCAGGTTCTGATCGACCAGCAGAACGTGCTTGCTGGCCAGTGCTCTCTCTTCGAGACTATGCATCATACTTCTGGGCGTGTCACTTTTCGGCATACCTACGGAAGAATCCCAAAATCACGCATTGATCTGCTCGGGGCCCCCGGTAGCTTCGAAGAGCAAGAAACCAGATACTCGGACTCACCATTTCCCTCGGTGATGGCGCTGCTTGCGATGCCAAACAGGGGCGTCCGTTTGCATGGGGAATATTCCACAAGGGTAGCTATTCACAGCGAAAATCCTCGAGGCGCCTAGTTCCAGCACTTTTATACTGTGGATGATGACACGCAGGCATCAGCCGCACAGCACACGAATACCCCATCCGAGTCAGTGAATCATCATATCTCCAGCCAATTCGGACACGGATTGCGATCCAGAAGACAATTGTCGCTCGTCGGTCTTCTTGCCCTTATCCAAATGAGGATTGGAGACGGTCGAAGCATCCGATGCGGATGTGGAGCCACTTTAGAAACGCCTACGTGCGAATTGAAATGCCGCGACGAGACAAGTTGGCGAGCCTACGTGTCCAAATGCTTAGTACGCATGTTTCCTTCTCAAGTAACTTTCATTACTCTCACCTGAAAGGTCTGTTGCCCCTGCAGCCTGCTGGTATCGTGTATTTTTGTGCCAACAGATTCGTGGCGTTTGCAGCCGCATGACTGAATGTTATTTATGTCGTTCCTACTAGTCCATTGTGGGCTCAACCTCATGCTGACACGTCGAAACGAAATGAAAAGAAAAACGTCCCGAGTCGTTTCATCATCGATACGGACCGTCAGACCCCACGTGAGGCGTCTGTCCTCGCCCCCCTTTTGACAGAGTTCAAACATATCGCGACACCCACCCACCCCCACGCATTGTGATTGATCTTCGCCGTGTGTGCGTGCATATGCACGCATGTCATCTTGGCGAAGCGAGCGTGACAAGCGACTTACCGTGCTCCCGCAGCGATCGGGCGTTCGCAGACACATTTCCTCAGCTCGGAGCCAACCGGCACGAAAACGCGTCTACAAAAGAAAACAAAGCCTTCTCCCCCTTCCCCCAGAGTCCTGCAGATGCCAATAGCGCCCTCCTCATCCGTTTCATCGTTCAAACAGGGGAGGAAGGACGTGTCGTGCCCCAAGTCTGGGCCGACGCGTGCACGCAATGCACGCATTTCTGCATCGAGCAAACGGGTTCCGCCTATACATACAGCTTAGCGAAGCGTGAAAAAGCTCCCCGTTCGCTGGCAATCGGGCAACTCCATAACAGGGAACGGGGGGAGTCAAGTGACACAGACGCAGACGCGTTTTTTTTGTTTGTTTCTCGGCTCGGAGGCAACGTGTTGGGCGTGGCGTACATGCGTTGCGCGCAGCAGGTTCCCGTCACAGACCCGGGTACTTTTTTTTTCTCTTTTTGTTGTTGTTTTCTTTTGCCTTTTCTCGATCCCCAACGGCCCCATGCATGCACACACGGACTGACCCGGAAGTGGGAGTGGGTTGAACCCACTACACCATTCCCTGTCCTACCCAGAAGCGACAGGCAGGAGCGGGACGCGTGTACATACACACGATCGGCCACGATACTCTCATACCGCCTCGCTTCGCTTCGCCGCGTCACAACCGTTTCAAAATCAAAAAAGCGTTCGAGATGCGGCCGGCGGATCTCGCTCGTGTAAACTTCAGGTCACCAACACACGCATCCTGCCGAGAGCGCCCAATGATCGCCATAGGGTCACCCCAGGGCCCATTCTCCTATCTGTCTTTCTCTTTTTTTTTCACAGCGTTGCACGTGGTGAAATGGGGGCAACCCTTGGATGCGTCACCGATGACGTTGTTGCCCCGAGTTTCAAACATGAGACGCTTTTGTTTTGTTTTGTTTTTTAGTTTTGGTTTTTCCGAGAGCCAGGCCGAGCGAGACGCCTTGTGGTTGAAGATCCGGTCAGATTACGCACGTCAGGCTTACTGTATGGTAGTATGGCGCACACATCCGTCCGTGGCCGGCCTCCTGTCACCAACCACGACGACGACCACCCTTGCCCCACTTTTCCAAGAGGAACAACGCCATGTATTCGTACACCTCCTGGTTGGCACCGCGCTTCGAGATGCCGTGATCGCTGGGGGACGACGTGACCACCCATGAGCAACAACCCACACGACGGGGACGACAAAACCTACCTGTCGGTAAACATCCTGAACCTGAAATTCCGCACCTGGGCGCGCGTCAGCATGTCCAGCAGATGCGCCGAGTGCGCCAGGTGGACGTTGTCGTCGCCGCTCCCGTGCGCGAACAGAAAATCGATGTGTTTGAACCCGTCGACATGCGCGATCGACGCATTGACGTACCCGTCCGGGTTGTTCGCAGGAAGACCCATGTAGCGCTCCGTGTAGATTGTGTCTGACGTGTTGCGGTGAGTCCACGTGTTGCGTTTTGGATGACGCGAGGGGGGATGGGGGTGCTTACCGTATAATCGCCAGCTCGTCACGGGCTGAAGGGGGTCTGAGCCGCGGAAGCGGAACGAGGAAATGAAGGTGGAGGACTCACAGCGATGGCCATGGCCAGGGAATGTATCCCCCCGTCCGCTTCGGCAACCTTGGACGCCATGAACCCGCCGTAAGACTAGACCGAACACTCATGGGCGTCTACTGTCATTCGCGATGAAAAAGCGCCACTGACCCATCCCCAAATACCAATCCGTTTCGGGTCAACGTAGTCTTTGCCCGCCCAGATGCTGAACAGGTATGAGAAGCGGGAAGAAAAAAGAAAGAAAGAGGGAAGCACGAGAACACGTACCGTGCAGCGTTGATCTGATCCTGCGTTTCCCAGTACCCGAGGTTGTATCTGACCGTGTTGCGTAATCGACGGCCCTTGAAACCCGTTCCCCGCCCGTCGACGACGACGACGACGTACTGCAGTGTGCAGACGAGGTAGTCGTGCCAATCGCGCTTGTATTCGACGTTGACCTTTTGACTCCCCGGACCACCGTAGCTGTCCCAACAACGTCAGTCGCGCGCGCATGGACGACGCACGCAGGGACGACGCACATGAAAAACAATACAGGGTACTTGGTTCGCCCAGAGTCGTCCATCCGAGGCGGCCGCATTTCCTTTACGTTGAGCTCTCGAGATCCGGTCAGCAGGGGGCATGCGGTGATCGGAGGACAAGAGCCTCACCGTATCCATCGCTCTCGATCGTCGAGTACGTGACGGTTGCTGCCTCAAAGTCCTCGAGGGTGGCATTCAAGGCAGCGTTATCAGTGAGGACATAATCAAAGTCTGCAAAAAACACAAATCGTGAACCGCTGTCCATCGTGCAGAGATACTGAGATGACCTGGACTGCCGACGTCCACCACTCGTTGCCATGGGACGCTAGGACCTGCATAATTGAGCAAGTAAAATCCCGCGCCAGGCGAAAAGCTGGCAGAATAGGAGGAAGTGATCGTATCGTCAGTGAGAGGGGTTGGGGGAGACAGCAAACGAGTGTTTGGTGATGGGATTGGAACGGAGTAGAGATGACGTTCGATAGACGAACGTGCAGCTTGGAAATAACTGTTTTTGAGTTCATTTCCATTTCTTAAGTATCATACGACGGACATTAAAAAAAAATCGAGAGTACTCACATCAATCCCCGTTGGACGTCCACCGCTTGGATACCCTCTGTAACCTCCCAGGCACCAGAAGTTAGGAAACGGGGTGTAGAGGAAGTGGCCGGGTCAAAAAGGGCGATGTGATTGTACCCATCTTTGGTAGGCACGATATCTAGGTAAGCGGGAGAATCGCCAGATCGCAAGCTCAGTGGGAGAGGGTGGATGTTTTGTCCCTGCGAGGGTGTGGGATCACATGAGTCGTAGGGCGTATCACTTTGAGAGGATTACTCACTGCGTCAATCCAACCATCATCACCCTCTTCACCATCGATGCCAAGCTTTCTGACAACTTGGCCCATCGCAATTCCGTCGGAACTTGCAGAACCGAGATCAAATAGCACGACGTTGCCGTGATCAGCAGCTCTGGTGACCTCTTTCACCACCAACGTCGAGCCATCGAGCCAAGCGACTTCGTTGATGATGCTATTGTCCAAAGCAAAGCTGCCATACCATTGGAGGTCGACGACCGCCTCAGCCACGTCAGAAGCTAGTGCAGACTCGAGCTGATTGAGATAAGCTTCAAGATCGAAAACGTGCACGGACACGAAAGGGTTACTGTAACCTGGTTTAGGGTACTTAATCACGACATCTTCCGTATATGGGATGACGGCGTAAGAATCTTCGGTTGGGTTATAGATTGGAAACCGGTACTCCTCGACGGCGGTTTCATCGAGACGGAGAAACGCAACCTTGGATGAATCGGGGGACCACCAGAGCGCGTAATCGTCCTCAAGGACTTCCTCCTCGTAGATCCAGTCTGGTACACCGTGGAACAGCGAGGAATTGCCGGTGGTGGTCACGCGGATGGGGGAGGTGGAAGGACTAAATAAAGTAAACGATAACCAGACCGGCGTTCAAATAAGCTACTCACGCGGGCGATGGGAGGATGTAAAGGTCATTGGAAGCGACGAACGCAATTGACTCGCCAGTAGGCGACCATGTTGCATATGCCGTCACCGGGGGATAAGTAGGCGGAAGAAGGGGATGGGTATCCTTGGTCTCCAGATTATGAATGTAGTAATTGCCGAAGCTGGAATGTCGCCATTGCTAATACAGGGTGAGATCCAAAAAAGCCTCGGAGAACGCATGCATACCTTTTGATGGTTCGCCTTGACAAGAATGTATTTCATATCTGGCGAGAGTTTCCAGTCAGTCCAATAAATTATCCGACCATGCGTCTGCGGCAGGATTCAGAGGGCATAAGCGTCGAATGAAAGGCTCGTTACGTCTTTGATGTCCATATGCGAAACCAAGGGGGTGGTCGTGTTCGTCTTGAGGTCGACAAGCTGAATTTGACCATTCTGAGAGGTCGAGAAAACGCCATCGCCGGCTGATGTGATATGAGCGCGAGGACGGATGCGACATCGAGTGCGCACCTTCCGGGACCCAATTGAGGCCTTGAACCTGCTTGGCAAAGGTCCCGTTGAAGATGTGGTCGAGCGTTATTTTACCTCTCCTCGAAGGCGGACGGTACGTGTTCCCGTGATACAGCGTCGTTGCGGCAAACACGCCCATGCAAGCCGACAGAAGCACCAGCGATGCGAGAGCGTATATGAGATACCTCAGGGCAGTCGGACGCTAGGTGTGAAGCGCATGATGAATGGGAAGGTCGTGGGGCTGTGCAGGGTACTGACTTTACCACCGCCGACGCGCAGGTCGCCGTTTCCCGGCTCCGCGTCCCCAAAGTCGCCTGCGTCGAGGGCACGGTCCCGCCCGGATTTATGCAGGAAACGGTCCTCGTCCGAGTCGTCCGAGCTGGGGGGGTCGAACGGGCCGTCCCCATAGTAGACGGAGGGTCTGATGACGAGCTCGGGCCGGGGTGGGCCGCGAGGCAGCTGCACGGGCGAGTCTGGGTGATCAGGTTGGTCAGCATCAGTAGCAGCGACACGCTCGTACGTTGGGTTCGCCATCGCATGAGCTGTGGTTTGTTGCTGAAAGCGAATTAGGCAATCAAGCGATCGGATATAGCTTATGTCATCATGATCACGTGGTCGCCCTAGTCCACCGCTCTCGGACGGACCGAGAAAAGGCACTTTCATTTCGACGCTGACATTGACACAGACGAGGCGCCGCAGTCCAGTGCACACCACGCTCGTCACGATGGTGCCCCCACGACAGACCAGCTGGGATCCCGTTCTGCTCGTTTCACAGGTATTTCTATTCCTATTCCTGTCGATATGGCTCATGCGTGCCGCCAGATCATATCCATGCAGTCGCTTCATTACCTGACGCTCTCGATCCTCGTCCCACCACTGCTCGCCATCTTTGCGGAGCCGACTTCTCTCATGCATGAGGGTGGTGCCGCCAGCGTCGGTATGTTCCTCTTTTTTTTGCTAGGTGGCTACAAACATCGTTTAGGCATGATCATGGACTGGCGAGAAATGGCGGGTCAACCCACCGTCCGCGGCGTCCAGGGTGAGGAGCGATGGAGCTCCTATTACGGCGTATGGAGTAGCGGGAAACAAGTGGGTGGCGGATGGGAAGACGGTCGTTGGGACGGACGGACAGACCCTATACGAGGTTGGGTCATCGCTGCATCCTGGCTGATCGCTTCTTCGGCAAAGTACGTTATTCCCGTGTGACCCCTTTTTCACATTTCGGCTGACTCCCGCTCGATAGCATCTACTACTTGTACACCTTCATACGGCGGCCTCGCCTCATCTTGGACTTTGCATTAACATTACTGTTCAACCACTTGCTACTCACGACATATTACTCGGCTTCCATTCCTACTTCATTGTTCTTCTGGCTCGTCGTACTTGCAGGGTCTGCGTGGACGGTAATAATCGCGGAGCAGCTCTGCGTGAAGCGAGAAATGACGGAAGGCCTGGTCATATCTGCTCCGAGGGACGAAGCTGATGAGATGGAGATGGGTGGGCTCCTGCGTAGAGACGAGTGAGCCGCACGCTTCTTTTTACGGTATACCCTCCTAGTACTTATCTATCACCGTTGCAATGTACCACTTGATGCGCACACTCATGACCGTATGTTTCAGGGATGGATGTTGTTCCACTCGCCAGCTGGCGGCAGGGCTGCTCGAACATGAAATGAGGATGATGTCTCCGCGTCGTCGGAAATCTGTTTGCCGACAACAAGCTCAAGGTTTGTATTGAACTTTACAATCGGACCGGGTGGGTGTGGAGCGCCTGCTGCGCATGTCCGTTTAACATGTCGCTGATATGTGTGGCGTACGCCTTGGCTCGACTCTGCAACGCCAATATCAAAGTATGTATCTATATTCCGCCGCTTCTTTCATTGACAGCTCGTTCGAGAGTTGGCGTCCCTCCCTCATCTCCGTTGACGTGACCTGGGCAGCCAGCTGATGCTGGCGGGCACAAGCGTAGTGTGTGTGTGTTGTGCATCAATGGAAGTGTGATAGCGATTGCCTACGCGCCTGAAACACTCGGCCGCCACAGAGATCCGGTAGGCCATACCGTTTATCAACTGAGGTCGAACGATGGGCACGTACGTCAGCAGGCTCCGAGCTATTCTTCTTCATCGAGTTGACGAGAACACAGACGCCACTTCCAGCCCGGCATCACGTGTGCAGCCACTGACGAGAGTGGCGATGCTGGCAGCTCGTTCTCGAACCACAGAACACCACTGAACGGTCGGAGAACCCAGGCTGGATGCATGTCCACGGAGGTGCGCCACTCACCAAGGTTACGTACGGTTCAAAACCAAAAGGCAGCATTAAATTTCTTGCGACACAATCACAACGCGTCGTTCTTCTCACCCACATATGTGGCGTGCCATCAACGAGGTGTTTCGGTCACGATGCAACGTTCCACAAAAGGGAAATCTGAGATGTTTGTGGAGAGGGAGAGATTATCTGGAGAAGATGACGAGGGTCTGAGATCTGATCCCTCTTCGCTTCTCGAGGATGAAGGGCTGCATCTGTGCTGTGAGAGAAAAAGTTGGGTTTGGTGGTGGTCCGGTAGTGTGCGTGCGTGTGTGCGTGTGATAAGAGTGGGTTGATGAGTTCCCATGAAGTTTGACTGTGCCCTTGGCTGTCGCTGGATGGTGACGGCAGTCCGCCGATATCGATGCCAGTAGTGGCGCATGAAAAGAACACACGGACCCACGCAGCGCCGTGAGTTTCATGACTTGCAACACGTCGGTTCAAAACCGAATATCCAAAGAGGAATGACGGTAGTATGAGGAGCATATGATGGCCATCAGCCGCCAAATGACACAGACTGTGTCACAGGCACAGTCTAGACCCTGGGAGGGGCAACAGTGCGGACTACTCTGAACTGCCTTCCATTCGGGTGCACTCTTTGCGGTGCACGTAGAAGCAAAGGAGCGAGGGCGAGAGAAAATACGACGGGGGCTGGTCCCGGTGCCGTCGAGGATGTGTCGTTGACGACTCGGATTCGCTGCCGGCAGGGACTCGACCCATGACGGTGTGAGAACGAGGCACGGAGCATCCCTGTATGAATGTCCAGAAGAGGTGCCTGCTCACCCACCGCCTCAGGCGAGTGCTGTAGCGGAGTTGCCTCACGAAAGACGGCGGTCCGGGCTGTGAGGGTCATTACACTCATGAATCTGATGGCGTTCGGCATTAGATCCGACGATTTCGCGCGCAGGCCGTCGCGCGTTCCCGCCTTGCCCGAGCGCTGGCGACGACGATCTGGGGTCCCTCAGAGCGAGGGTTCCATTCTCTGCATTACGAGGGGGGTGGCGCAGCGGACCGGGGGTTTGTCACGTCGTTTATTTGCGGGCGGTGGTCCAGGGCTCGCTCTCTTGTTTCGTGGCTTCGATTTATTATGTACTGGGACTGCAGACGCACTAAAAACAACGCCAGCCGATCTCCGGAGAGATTCGCTGCCCGTCGATTGCCGTAACGAGCGACGACCAGCACTCGGTCTTATCTGCACGGAACGGTCGAGAATGGCTACCGGGTGCGCCAGAACGTCGATTGCGCGTTGCTTTCTATTTGTTCGGGAACGGTTTACCGAATGCAATTGGCTCCGTCCTGTTGACTTGTTAACCCTGCACATATTATATTTGTGCACGAGGCGCTAATAAATCCCTTAAATACCGGCCGTAGCGAGACACCTCCCTCCGCTCTCCTCCTCTTCGCCAGCCATGGACACTCTCAAAAACATCCTTTCCCCCCTCGGCGTGGGCACCAGCGCCATCCAGGACACCCTCGTACACCCGTCTCCTCTCCTTCGCGACCCCCCACGCTGACCACGCCCCGTCCAGAAACTCGTCGTCATCGGAGGCACCGTCGAGACCGCACGACGCGCTTCCATCTCCGCTTGGAATGGCTTTGTTGACTGTCAGCACCTCCCTCCGCAGCTATCCCCGCTCGCTTACGGTCTGCCACAGCATTTTTCCTCACCGCACACTTTAGTCAAGAAGACTACCCATATGACTGGTGAGCGGGCCCAATTCGCCCTCGGCATGTTCCGGTCTGACCGTCCACAGGATAATGCATTGGTTGTCCAAGGCATGTCGGCATATCTTTTTTTTTTTTCTGCGCAGCTCATGCGCGATCTAGCAACCAGCCTGGGGGCGCAGTCGCGAATTCGAGATAACGACACGCACCCTCAGTCGCAACGGTCTCACGCAATCCACCACGGGCGATTTAGACGACGAAGACGAAGATGAGGACGAAGATGCGCTCGTGCACGGCCGTCGAAAGCGCAAGGTGGCGTTCATGCCAAGTTTAGGTACAATTGTCTATTTTTTTTTAGCCTCCCATGCCACCAGCACTCTGACCGTTTATTGCCAGACACCACGCACACCATTTATTACCGTGGTCATTGGCTGAGGGTGCGTGTTCAGATCTCGACGTCCTCGGAGTATTCATGTTTTTCCGGCGTTCAAAGATAACCCGAACAAAGCGCTATCCAGATTACGGTCACGGTTCGTCCCTCAAGATCAGGTAAACGGAACAAACTCTCCTAGTCCCGTTCTGTTCGGCTCATCTTCGTTTCTAGCGTCGTCGCGCGCAGCAACGACATCCTCAAGAAACTCGTCCTCGAGGCGAAGCGCGAATACGAGAAAGATGCTGAACACCGCGTCCATATCTTCATGGCCGATACGTGAGTCGGCCATTCCATAAACGGTCGTTGGCGCTTACGCCCCTCCGCGCGCTTGTCAGCACCTATGCCTGCTGGAGATGGAACGGCGCCCGCCAAAAGAGGCCCATGAGTTCCATCGTGCTTCAGCCCGGCGTGAAAGATATGCTATTGGCCGATTGCAAGGACTTCCTGTGCTCTGAGGACTGGTGAGTAACATCTAGAACTTTCTCAGGCCATCGAATAATTCATCTCCCAGGTATGCCGAGAGAGGTCGGTGGAAAATGATGATGTGATGTCTCGTGCTCATCGGACTCTCGTCAGGTATTCCTTTCCGCCGTGGTTACCTCCTGTACGGCGTCCCAGGAAGGTATTGCTCTATCGCATCATTAGATGCCGGCCACTCATCACTGATGGGCCATTGATATACAGTGGGAAGACATCACTCATTCATTCGTTGGCCGGCGAGCTCGGTTTGGACATTTACGTCGTCAGCCTATCATCAAAGGGGTAAGAGCTATTTATGGCTCCTGTTCCATTTCCGGACCGTACTGACCAACACTATAGGATGAGTGATAATACGCTGACGACATTAATGGGCCATGTACCGTCTAGGTCGGTTTACGTGTGTTGCTTCCTTGCCGAGGCGATGCTAACCTGTTCTACTTTAGATGCATCTTGCTTCTCGAAGATCTAGATGCTGCTTTCACGCGCTCCGTCAGTCGTGATTCATCCTCTACCGGCGTCCCTACGACATCCACGTCGACGACCAGCAACACCGAAACAAACGACGGCTCAACGCTTAGTCTCAGCGGTCTGTTGAACAGTCTTGATGGCGTCGCTGCGGCAGAGGGCCGGTGAGCGTTCCATCGCCGAAACTGAGGGTTTTTCGCTGACATTTTTTTTCGCACCCTTATCTCATCTTCCTAGCCTCTTGTTTGCCACGACCAACCATATCGAGCGTCTCGACCCAGCACTCAGCCGGCCCGGTCGCATGGACGTCTGGGTCAACTTTACTCATGCGACCAAGTGGCAAGCAGAGGGCATCTTCAAGTGCTTCTTCCCCTCCAAACCGGCCCCATCGACCTCGTCAGTGGCCACGTCACAAGAGAAGGTGGACGTGTCGCAAAAGAATCTCCCCCTCCCCAAACGCAAGGCCCCCGGACACGCTATTCCGGTGCTAGAAGAGGCTGAGATTGCGGCGCTCGCCAAGCGTTTTGCGGACGCGATTCCCGAGGGCGAACTGAGCGTGCGTGTTTTTTTTCCCCTACCGAGTGAGAACTCGGGATACAGGATTGCTAATGCTATGAATCAGGTGGCGGCATTGCAAGGTTATCTTCTCAAGAACAAGGTTCGCCCACGGGAGTGCGTGGACGAGGTGGCCGATTGGTGGGTGTCCATATCCGAACATGTCCGACGGGTCTTGACCCTTTTTTGTTTTTTTGTTTTGTTTTTGTGTTTTTCCCTCAGGATCGTTCAGGAACGAGAGACGCGCGAAAAGCTCAAGAAGGAAAAAGCCGAGGTGGGTGTGGGGGTACGTGTCTCGCGATGTAACCGAACTGACCGACAACGCGATAGCGCGAAGCCAAGGAAAAGAAGGAGGTATGTCCACCCCCTTTATTTTTCTCGGAGCGTCGTCCGGACCAGGCTGACCCGCGCGTGCGTGTAACAGGCAGAAGAGAAGGAACGTAAAGAGGTACTGTAGCCCATTTCCCCATCTTTTCTGGACGTTGCCGCGCAATGCTGACTCGTGCGCGGGTCTCTAGCGGGAAGAGAAGGCTGCCAAGGAGGTACATCCGCCCGTTTCCTTCCACAACCATGTGTGCTGATCACGCTGCCGAATCCAGCAAGAAGAGAAGGAGATCAAGGAGGTTCGTCCGTCATGTTTTTCTTTCGTTTCGTTTTCTCGCTTCGTCTGTCGTGGTCGTTGACCCGTCCCCCCTCCCCCCTCGGAATAAAACAGAAGCTCGAGAAGACCCCACGGTCGAAATCGAAGAAGTCGCACCGCGCCGACATGACGACCATCAAGCTCGACCCGATCCCGGTCACGCCCACGTCGAGCACCGGCACGAGCACGCCCACGACCGAGGTCATCCCCGTCGTGCACACCGAGTCCTCTTCCGCGTCGTCCTCGGAGTCGGACACGAGCAACGGCGGGATCGACGCGGACACGGAGGAGAGCGTGACGTCGGAGGAGGAGTCTGCGGTGGGGCAGGGCCGGGAGGGGACGACGACGCCTTGTCCCTTGTCGTCGTCCTCGCCGCCCTCGTCCGGGAAGGACAAGTGGATCGCGGTCAAGACGACCTCGTCGTCGTCGCATGCGACCGACACGTGAGATCGCACACGCGCTGTGGGAGAGGGGGCATCCCCGAAGTGGGTGCTTCTCGTTCGTGTTCGTGTTCGTGTCCGAACCCGTTTCTTCCTTCCGTTTCTCGGGGAAACCGCTCCCCCTCTGGTCTTGGGCCTGTGTGCCATTGCGAACGAAACAAAATGTGCATTTTCTCCAAAGCGTTTTTGGCTCCACCCCCCTTAGTACCATTGTCCGAGTCGAATAAAGTAGCAGTAGCCCGTACAGTATCTGTTGGCCCATGTCAGATTCTCCCCTCATCCTTGTCGACGATCTGGGCGTATATATGACATTGATCCCCACACGAGGTTGAGAGAGGGGTAATGAAACCAACGCCGAATAACTCAACGGAGACAGACAACCAATACAAAGAAAACATGTATGCATCTACAACGGCTTCAGATTCACATCCGACAGCGTCTTGAACGCCTCCTTGTACGCGTCCAATAACGCCTTCACCCGCGTCCGCTCCGCCACCAACGCCTCGTCCTCGTTCAGCAGCTCCGCAAACAGCTCCGGCCGATACAGCGTCGCCACCAGCCGGTTCTGCACCTCCCGCGTCGAGTGGTTCACCAAAAAGTGCATGATCGCCTTCGGAATCAGGTCCTGCACACTCTGCCGCGTGATCGCAAAGTACGACGCGATCAGCGACCGAATCAGCGACGTCTCCATCTCCTCACGATGCGTCATCTGCGATGCGCCGCCGCCGTCCAACGACGAGATCTACGAACGCACACGCGTCAGCCATGGTAAAAACAGAAACAGAGACGTGCTCACAGCCTCGATGTGTTTACCCAGGCTCCGCATGTCGTACGCCGCATTATGACCGTCGAGCGTGCGCTTGCCCGCCATGAGCCCCGTCGGCGCGGGTGTATCTGCGGTCGACACGTCGCGTCCCGTGGGTACCGGTCCCATGCTGCTCCCGTGGGGCCGCTCCAGGCTCGATCCCCCGACGGGCCCAGGCCCGTTCTGCCCAAAAAAGTAGTTCAAAAACGTCTCTCGTGCGGTGTGAGGCGATGATGCGCCAAGCCCAAGCACGCCCGGCTGCGGGTGAGGCTGGGACTGCGGAGACGGATGTGCGGATGAATGCCGAGGACCATGATGCGGCTTCGACGAGGACTTGGCTGACGTGGTGACAGCGGGAGAAGATCCCGTGGCGCGTGCCCGATCGTGAAGCGTCGACGATACCGAACGCCCGTCCCGAGAAGTGATCCCGTTCACACTCGCTGGTTCTTCGGTAGAGGATTCTTCCACATCTTCAGGCGTCTGTGTACCGTTTGTCGGTTCAGCGCTCACGGGCTAAGCGACCCCGATTTTTGCAAATTGACCCACAGGAATGACGCATTAAATACAGGGTTCAGATTAGATAACATGTGGATAGAGCTTACACGTGGTGGAGTCTGTTGCTTCGGAACTTGGGATGTCGCCGTTTGTGCGGCCACAGCGGACCCCGAGATGAATGCAGGGTGATTCGTGTTAATGTACGCAGCCTGGATCTCGATGAGGCTCTGCGCGTACTGCGATGTAGGCCCGAGGCGTTCGCGCAAGAGTTCCGATACACATTCAATCAGTTGTGCGTGAAGGCGGGGGAATCTCTCCAATTCCTGCGATCGGGATCAGTGACATAAGGTCCAAGGGGGAATATGACGGACCGGGCTAGTGCAATTATGGCAAAGTTTTACGAGTTCCTCATAGACAAGCTCCACGCAGCGGAGACTGGGCGCTTCTAGAAGTTTTATCTGGGGCTTGACCAATAGGTCAAACGCCGCCTCAGGCACGAAAAGGCTGGGCCGTGGACCAGTGGAATTCCGGATTGCTGTACGGATATCTTGATTATCCAAGCCGGCAGCAGAGTCTATCGAAGCAAGTGCATGACCAAAAACGTCATTGAAGATATAATATATCCGTGCGCCACCAGACAGCTCCTTCGTAGACATGTCAACTTTGGTACCCTCGATGGAAGCAATGAAATCATGTGCAAATTGATTCATCAGACGTAGGATCAGCGCCCCTTGCTAACGGAAACATGTAAGAGATTAGATAAACCATACTGGTGGCAACCCACCTGATTTTTATCACCAAATATCGCAGCGTCACCAAACGCGTCCAATTCTTGCTGTGCTTGACCCATTAATGTGTTCAAACGCGCCTTCATATCGGGGAGTTTCTCTCTGATATGGTTTACCAATACCTGCCAAGGGTTCGGTGAAAAGCACACATCCTCATCACCTTTACACACCTGATTCAGCGTCCGAGAGAGATACTTGGTTCCATTCTTGTGCGAAATGTTTCGATAGGCTGCATGATTTTTAAAGAATTCGGCTTCAGCGTCCAGTGCGTCTGTCATGCTCTTCTCAGAGTTGATATCCTGCTGGCTTCGGTTGACAACGCCAATGAAGCCAAGTTTAAGCGGATATACGCGTCCAGTCAAAATATCGAGTGCATTCGTGCCAGCGTCCATGATATCGAGCTTCGTCAAAACACCAATGGTACGACGACCTTGAGGGTCAACGCTCCGTGCAAGCTTCAGCGAGTCCGAGTTGGCGAGATCAACATTGGCGGGTGAGACAGCAAGAATGACGCTTTTAGTGGTCAGTCGCATATAGTCAATGGCAGTTGGTTACTCACCTGTTTGGCTTTGAAATGTACTCTGTGACCAGGGTTCTAATTTGGCGTTCTATGTCACTCGGTTGGTCGCCTACAGGTATCTGGAACGCGCATCAACACAAAAGGGAAGAATAAACGACATCACATACATACCTTTGTTAGCCCGGGCAAGTCTACCAAGGTCAGATCCAGGACGTTGGGACTGTATATGCGGAGCGAAATCGGCAACCGACTAATGCCCTTGTTCTGTCCTGCAACGCGGTACGTCTCTTGCTCAATTTCGCGACGAATTTCGTCGAATTCAGTGAAGCGCTTGTCGATGTGGAGGAATTGAGCCCATTCGGTATACGGAGGTGGACTCGAGGAGAGATCCGGAACGGGAGTGTGAATGAGTTGGAGAACCAGGGGTCTGCGTGTAACAATGCCTTGACCGCGCGGGAGAAAGTCTCGGCCGACGATGCTGCGCGCGATACGCAGCGGTCAGTGCTCGATGAAGAATGCGAGGTTCAGGACGTACTTTTCGAGCACGCTGGATTTACCTGCCGACTGGCTGCCAACCTGAAAGACGATCAGGAACGGGCTTCCCCGGGCGGGCGAGGCGACTTACGACGACTAGCTGGGGCATATCCAGCTCACCACCTGGACGAGCCGAGATCACCCCGCTGCTCAGGCATATGAGGTATAATAATACGCACCGAGGTGGTGAAACGTGTCTTGAAGACGGTTGACAAGCTTGATCAGGTCCGAGTCCATGGCGCTGGCACCCGACTGGGGGACGAGGAGAAGGTGGTGGCGGGAAGAAAGAACGGTTTGTGTTTCCGAGCGCGTGCCAGACGGACTCGGAGGCGCGCCAACGCGTCGTCACGGCCAACCGAGTTTGGCTCTGTTTGGTCTTACAAGTTCGCGATTGGATAGAAGGAAAGTCGGTCTCATTGTACTAGCAACGTCCTTCTATCATAATCTAGCTAGTGGGTCTATTCAAATGGCCTTTGCTTTGACAAGCCCTATCTACGCGTGAGACGACGATAAACGACGGTGAAGAGAGAGCACTTACGCTCGACCTCTGAGATGGCGTTGGTGAGAATGTCTTTTTGGGTCTTCTCATCCTTGAGGCCAGACAAGACTTTTTCGATCACGCTCTTGGCCAGCTCGGCTTGCTCGCTCTCCTTCTGCTGCTGCTCATAGCGCACCCAGCTGTCGAGAACAGATTTGAGCTCGCTCGCCAATGCAACCTTTTGACGCTGCACGAAAGCTTCGTTCTCCAATATGGCCGTTTCCTGCAGAGCATAGGTTTAGGACGACGGTATCTGTCGCCACAGAGCACCCACCTTGGAAAGGGCAAAAAGACCCTGCGTAAGTGAAACGACGTCCTTCATCTGCTCGACAGAGTTGATGCGGTCCTTGACGGCTTGCGTGTGGCCCGCACGCGCATCATTGAGAACACCCTTGATGCGTTCAATGTGTCCGTTTGCCCAACTCTTGTATGGCTCTTGGATTGCCTAGACCACCATCGAACCCGTTTAGCAACAGACTGACGGGGCATCAAAATACGCACCCGGTAAATGTATGCGAAAAGGATGAACGTCCCAACGGCGACGACGGTTTCCTCGTTCACGACGTAGATCTCTTGCGAGATGGCAGTGGCGAGGAGACCCGTTCCAAGGAGTGCGGCACCGGTCTTGGTGACGAGGCCAGGAGACGAGGGAAGGTTGTTGATGATTTCGGAAGCGCGTTCCGCTGGTGGTGGTGGGTTGGCAGAACTCATCGAACGACTGCTCAAACGATTCGTCACTCTTCGTTTCCAGACTCGTCGAGCAAAGCAATGAGACATACGCGGAGATGGCCCGAGCGACGGTCGGGACCGCACGGGGTCGGGCTGTCCAAGGTGAGCGAGGGCTGGCAGCGAGAAGCACGCCAGACACTCACCCGAGGCCTTGAGCGTGTTGAGGGCAATCCTGGACGCCATTCGATGACTGTGTATACTGCTAGACAGAGAAAGTGCAAACAACACCGAGCAAGCCTTGCAATACCGTGGGAACAAAAATATTCCGACTCTCCACGAACATGTTCTATATTATGTAATCATCTCAATGTTCTTCTCCAAGACATATGATGGTGATAAGCAAATGTGAGTGTCCCCCATGGTACGTTCTCATACCGTGCAGAAGACCACCATGCAAGGGCGTTCTTCTTATACGGCATCGCCTTTCTCCAATATGGATGTGTAATCGAGAGCCAAGAGTAAGTTGTCCCGGTCAATCAGTTTTATTGATCCCCCGGGAAACGACTTTGACGGGCTATCGGGCGCAATAGATGCCGTAGGCGAGTACGTTTCCTTTTTTCTCTCGTTGCTGTGGGCTCTGAGCTGACCTGTGTGATTCACGGCATTTGCTTGATGGTTTGCTGGACATAACCGGCAATCCAGCATACCCCGATGTGAAGATACCGGGGCGGACAGTATAGGTTTTGCGCCCGGTCAGTACTTTGATTCACCGTCCTTGGGCGTTCCGTATGAACGTTTTTTTTTCAAGCAAACAAGCTTCTGATGAGTATTATACAGGACGCGGTGTCCGTAAATTGACCCTAAGAAGACACGTTCTCGAAATTTGCGCCTGAAACATCCTCCTCCGGTTCTCGGATGCGGCGACAGTGTCCCAACTCGACTCATCACCAAAAGGTCTATGATTACGGGAAAGCGAATCCTAAGTGTGGCAATCCCTCGAGGTCCCGCGCCTCTGGCTCAAAGCCATCGAATCTCGTCTTTCAAGTCGATGATGGCATGATGATCGGGAAGGGTGATATTCCGCTTTGCACCGACGACACAGAAGATCGTTGGAATTGCGGAGGGGTCTGATCTATGTCACTTTCTCCAAGAAAAGGGTCCAGAGGATCCCTCGAGAGCAGACTCGAGTGAGCGCTAAACTGAGCTCGCGGCGACGCGTTGGTCAATACACCGAAAAGAAACCTAAAGGAGGACAAAACGCGAAGCAGACGGCCATGGTCGGTTTCGAGGTTTATTATATCGACATTTTCTAGATATCGGTCTGTGAATGGCACAGAATGTGGCAGGTCGTCATATTCCATTCGGACTGCGTCGCCGGATACGACCACACTTCGGCAAGGATGATCTCAGGCGAGAGGAGTAGGGGGGTACCCGTGCTTTGTGGAGCTGACGTCTCAAGAATTTTTCTTCTACACTATGGCTGGTCGAGAAGGTTCAATTGATGTGGCCCTCAAGACAGCCGAGACAGGTTATAGTATCTAATGATGTCTTATGAAGGAGATCATCAATGTCGCGACCGACACCAAGATACCGTCGCTATGAGTACATTTGGGACAAGAGAAGAGCACGCTGGCAAAGGGTACGAGTAGGAGTTGACTTGCATGTTACTCCAAGTTCTCACCGCTGCCATGGAGTTTTGGTATGACCCTGATCCAACGTCGGCTGTTTTGGAGGGATTCCATACCCGCGTTTCTCGTCCTTTGTGATTCCACATGAGGAAGTCTAGTCCAGGCTACATCTCCAGCAGCCGTGGCTCCTAGTATAGCATATTTACAACACTTAGGGGAATATTTTGCCTAGGATTAGTATGGTGAACAACAGCGCACTAGCGATACGCTGTCGGTTTATAAGTCCCTCTAGCATGAGGTTCTGTACGCACAAGGTTGATGATCTCATAGGTATCTACATACGAAGGACATATGCAAAGGAGAACTTTGCTCCCTACGTATCGCAAAGTATGTTAACCGTATGTTAACCGAAGTCAGATACGTTTATAACCCGAATCATATCAGCTTTTAGGCCCTTGCGACGCAGCGTGAACACCTGGTCGATAAGCGTAGTGAGTAACCGAACGGTGTCCGTGAATCCATCAATGATTGGGCGTACCGGACGCTCAATATTGGGAATGATACAAGGGGAATTCATCAGGGTCCGACTGGAGGTAATCTTGATTCAAGGGCAGCACGTTGCCAGCAATCGTGTAAATCAGTACGACAGCATACTCCATGGCGACCACCATCACAACATATATTTTCCAGTTTCCTATCTCCAGACCGAATTCAGGCAAGGTGGTTTTGGATGAAAAGGCGGAGAGGATGCTATACAGCACGCGAACCGCAAGGAAGGGCAAGGCGGCTGTAACTACGACAAGCAGCTATTCATTGAATCAGCCAGACGTGAAGAAATAATGAAATTCCTCGCCTGCTTGCGATATTTCATCAACCGATGGCGATTACTCCAGTGCAAGAGCGTGATGGCTACCAGGATAACATATAACCCAGCGAAAAGCACCCAGCCAGCGGTGCCAGCAGCTCGTGAGTGGCTGGTGACACCGACAAACGCCAGGATCAGAGCGGCCATTCCAACAATGTATAAGGGCCAGGATTTGCGAGCATGCCTGTGCTCCCCGTCGGGGCCTTGAACTCTGGGAAGACATGATTCTAGCGACGGGACAAGCACCCTTTGGATAGACATACATGGTTTTTATCAGCCCAAGAGTGCCGAGGAGCAAAGGGGATACACCTGACACCTTGAGGGCGCTGCATCCGAGCCGCAAAGCACTACCCCCCAGTTTCTCACCAGCAACCCCCAGTGCACCGCTGGCGATCTGGACTGCAAACCATAAGTAAGTGGTGTCGGAGCAATATGTAATAATACCCCACTTACACAATGAGAAAATGACAAGCAGGAGCCATCCCTCTTCTCTCCAACCATATTTGAAACATATGGGATTGAGCGAGAGGATGACGGGGACGTATATCGCGATCGTCACCGCGAAAATTGTCAAGTCCAACATCTTGGAGAACGGGCGAGTGGGAGGAGGAATGTGTTGCGAGAACGGGCGTATCAGGCTTTTATTATCAGCATGTGGCTCTACTACTGCGAACCCATGCATAAGGAGGCGGTGTGGGCCGCGGGCACTGCATTGATTGCGCTGTACGGCGGTCTTCTTCCATCTCCCGAGGCCCATCGAATGAGATGAGAAGCTGTCCCCAGAGATATTGCTCTGTAGAGTCGTGTATTGAGAGATCGTGCCGCACGATGCGTCTGAGTGAAAGAGGCAAGCTTCACGGGAACCGGGGCTTGGGCATCAATCTTTCTTGAGAGATCAAAGCAGGAGGGAAAAAAAAACTTTGTGGCGAACCAAATCCAACTACATAATGGCCATCGGTGATCAAGGAACCTCGCGATGCTTGACTTTATGTAAGTGAGATTTCTATCCAAAGCATACGATTTCGTTTGAAATAACGCAATTGAGGAAATATATGTAGATGCATCAAGCATCGGGCCTCAAATTGCCTCTTTCCATTGAACTCATCATCCACCTTCACGTGATCCGGTCCCTCCACATAGCACGATTATAGCGAAAGTGTATGACTTAAATGACACAGGGGATATGGTGGCGGACGACGAGACGTAATTAATTATTAAACCTGCCTCGTGCACCGGGGTATTTTACGGACTATAGAATACTCAGTTTTACCCTTATCATTCAACCAGGTGCAGCATCTCCAACAACTACCATACCCACCTCCATCCAAGGCAACGAGGACGGTAGTAGCATCGCAGTACAGTTCGTAGAGGGTATTATTGAACGAAGAGCCACGTATGCTAGGGAATCGACCGAAAGGGAGGCAGAAGCACGCCGGTTCCTGTTCGTTAATATACGTTATGTAGGAGCGAGAACGTTGTGCTGACCCGCTCGTGGGATGTCACTGGTCGCCCCGTCTTAGCAGCTCGTAGAATCAAATGCTCAGCTGGCAAAAAAGGCCATTTCCAGTCAAAAATGACGTGTCAGGAGTCCAGCGCAAAGGCCAACAACAAGTTCTCACCTCAGAAGAGCTCCTACACTCCCACGTTGATAATTTTCTGTCCTTGCTCAGCGATACCAGGGTCTGGCTGCACAGGTGGGTTTCTCGACTCGGTTTCCGCCAGTGGCACGAACACAAAGCCACTCGTTGTAGGCAATTTTACAGCGAATGGTCACTGGTACTGATTGTTCTCCATTCTTGCGCATAGCCACATGACCTCCCTCATCAAACGTTTGTTGTCCTCGCTCGGCCTCGGACGCCCAGCGCAACCCAAGTCGCTTCCCTCTGCACTCTTTCCTACACAAGACTACTCTGCGTCCGTCAGTGACTGGGCGAGGTCCATACAGGACCTCCCAGAGAGCCAGAATTGGCGACTCGCGCGCATCGTTCATTGCAAGGCGACATGGAGTCTGCGCCACGAGTTTGTGCTCATCTACGTCCGACATCCGTTCGGAAAAGGGAAGAAGGTGGTGATTCTCGTCGAACCTTTGTTTGGTCATGATGGCGACGAGATGCACACTCCGGGCACGACTCCGCACCGCGATCGCGTCCGACTGTCGGCGGGTGGCACCAAGCCTGCACTGACCGGACACGGTCACGATGAGGTGTGCACGATAAAGTTCCCCAAGGCGTCAGAGGCACCCTCGGTGGCACACCTCGCGGCATTGCTGACCGTGCTTGATCGACATGCGCTGTCCCCATCCCCGTCGGCAGAGTTACGGAGTAGATGGTTGGCATATTGTGTCACGGAAGTGTTGCGCGTGATCTTTGGGGGGTCGGTGAGGGTCAAACACGGATTGGCAAGGGAGGAGTATGGGGGTCTCAGAGTTGAGGCACGGGATACCATAGACGCGCTCATTCGCGAGTACAAACCGGTGTGGGACGTGTACTTGCGGCAGATGACGCGGGGGACTGCGTTACAGCCAGCCAAATCGGTGTGTTTTCATGCTCCCAAGCTGCGAGACAACGTGACTCAGCGGGGTGCCGATGCTAGGCCAAGTCAACGCATAAAACGGAGAAAGAGGTAGACAGGAAGGCGCAGATGGACTCGTTTGCGGACATGTTACGGACGATCAATGTTTGATTATTAATGGTGACAGATCCAGTTCGCATCGAAGACATGGTCGATTTCGCAATCGACCGCGACTGGCCGGCGAATCTGCTTTCGCTCGTTTTGGGTATTTTCTGCCAATCCGCTTGCGTACAAGGATAACACGGGGCCTTTGATCCCGATGCAGATATGTGCATCATCGAATCAGGTATGACAGGTGTTGGTGTGGTGTTTCATCTTTCTGGAACAGTGAACCATACATTATCCTCGCTCAAAGAATCGTCATTTTGAGGTTTGTGATCGTTCATGACTCGTCCCCTTATACTCGCACCACTATTGTTCTATCATGTACCACTGCAGATACAGGTGCGACAGGTGAGCGAATACTTCCTCAACTCGGGCTCACTCCACTAGTCCCCTTTATGTATACTGCTTACGACAGGTCTAAATGGAGGTTGCTTCATCCCCGCAGGACGTTTCTGTTTACGCACGATGGGCAAGTACGGAACCGATGAGGCGACGTGGTCGCATACTTTGCGACACACGCCATTTCTTCATTGTCCCGTCTCGTAGGATGGTGAGTACGACGTCGATCTGATTGAAAGTGGTCGCAACCCGCGATCTGGAGGCAAGGATCTGGAGGTACTGACAAGTGCGGGGTGTAAATATGGAATGAACTCGTTCGAGGTTGAGGTGGTGTGTATTTGACGCTGGCCGTTTGCATGTGGTGAAAGGAGGTTACACTCCCATCTGTAGGTGCGAAACACACGGCCATCAAAACTTGTCATGAGGCTCTCCGAATGTGCTAAGATCCGCCGCCCTGTCACGGCGCCGTCCGGGGTTAAAAAATACCATAGTATTGACGTGAACCTGCCCTGTATGATGTCGACTCCATGTGATATTCTGGGTGGTACACGCGACGACGAGCGCGTATACCCCGGTCTCATCTCTCATTTTGGTTGAACCACGATGGGTCGTGCCTGCGCATGTGCTGGTCAATGCGATATTCACACTCAGGTGCACACGAAATCAGAAAGCGTGCGTGAAACGGAGGTGGTGCTTACTCGGCGCGCGCTACCAGGGTTGCCAACAGCGGATTTCGCATCCAGTAGCCCAAGGGACCGGGTCAAGATCCATTGCTAAATGGGTCTCGGAGGCCAGGGTTCGAAACAAACGCCACACGTAAGCCCCTACCGTGGTCGCCCACATGTTAACTAACGTCTATGGTACAGGCACTAGTGGACTGGTGCGCACGTTGCAACTCGATAACATATACTTTTGCATGTGGGGCTCAATTAGCCGGGACACCGGGTGCAAATCCGAATGAGACCATCATGATGCGGTGGTGAGCGCTGTTAACGAATAACAACTAACGACCGGTAATGAGGCATTAGCATGCAGGGCATAGTTTGAGAGAGCTCGGGATACGCCGACGGCGTCTTCCTCCTTTCTCCTCGTGCTAGCGGCGCGCGCGAGAATGGAACGAGTGAATTGCCAGCGGTGCGTGCGTTCATGTACCTTCAAGAGCGAAAAGGCCATGTCTGCTGATAGACCGGTGATGCACACGCTTGCCAACGCAAGTTGCAAGCAGCGAGACCAAAAGTGAAATTCTGAATCAGATCTCGCAAACGCGGCGGTAGGTGCTGTCGATGCCTTGCCCCATTAATATGACATGTAGGACACATTACAAAAGAACCAGAGATGTCACTGATGGTGTAGTTCGCATTAACTCCTCCCACCAGAGATGCGTGTTTCATTCCTTCCATACATCTGGTTGTCCCTCGGCCTTGTCGCAAGCTCAGAACGGCTGACACCTTACTATGTTGTCCATGAACGGCGATCCTATCTCCCTTCAGGGTGGAGTGTAAACCGAAAACTCGATCCGACCACCGTCATTCCCCTCCGTTTCGCGCTCGCACAATCTAACATGGAGAACCTCGATGAGTTCCTCCATGATGTCTCTCATCCGGACTCCCCAAGATACGGAAAGCATTGGTCGGCTGGTAAAGTAGCCTCTACGTTCTCACCCAGTCGCCAGACCATCGATGCTGTTCGGGACTGGCTGGTTGCTAGTGGTATCGACCCACAGCGGATCAAGGTTTCCTCATCAAAAGGCTGGCTTGAAATCAAGGCCACTGTCCTAGAAGCGGAGGATCTCTTGCACGCGAATTACAGTGTGTACGGACATGAGACAGGTGCCGAGCACATTGGTGAGTGATGCGATGTCGTACCCAACGTGTACATTTTGACAGACGGATTATCCAGGATGTGAAGAGTACCATCTTCCCTCGCATCTCACGTCCCATGTCGACTTTGTCATTCCCACCGTTCAGTTTGATGCTAAACTCTCTAAGCGATCCTATAGCCGAGATACGCTCAAATCCGTTGGTCGACCGGTACACGGCCTTCGCACCGGTCTGTCAACAGCCGGCGTCCGGGTGGACTTGGATCAACTGGGGGACTGTGATACCGATATCACTCCTGCGTGTCTGCGTGCCTTGTATAATTTCTATTATGATCCAGTTGTTCCCAACAAAAATAGCTATGGTGTTAGTGAGTACCGCGATGTCGTCCTACGACTCTTGGTTGAAGTAACTTCTAGTCGAGTATACCCCACAAACTTACATTCCGTCTGATCTCGATATGTTCGCGCGCAACTTCTCCGCGGATCTTGTTGGTGTCCGCCCTAACCTGGTCTCCATAGACGGAGGTGCGTGCATTTACCCCCAACCTGCATGTGGCCACTTACATTGTGTCAGGTGTACTCAGCTTGTATACCAATTTCACCTATGATGGGGAGTCAAACCTCGATCTCGAGTATAGCATGAATCTTGTCACCAAGCATCAGAACATCACACTGTACCAAGTCGGCGACCTCATCCAAGGTCCGTTCGCTTTTCCATATACCACCCTTGTCGTCTAAATGTTGT